>JAULBX010026052.1:0-240887 GCA_032358255.1 Heterotrichella gracilis
TCAATCAGGTATACCCACTGCAGTGTTCCAAGACTCTGACTTCTGATGCATCAAATGTTTTAGACTCTGCATGTGTAAAAGGGCTGGATCTACTACCATGGCTTCTAGTACAATATGGCTTTAGCTATTGGCACCGTAACACCCCAATATTGTGCATGCATGGCATTCTCGTTCAGCGAAAGCACAGCAAAGGAACAAGGACAGTTAGGATTTCTTAGTGTAATCAGCAGAATAACTATACGCATGAGACAATATGCCTGAAGCATGCAGTACTGAACAGCGGAAACGCATGACATTTTGCAAAACATGCGAAGTTTTCTAAGCCTCTTGTTTGAAGCTGGTCATCTCAAGGATACATGTTCAAAACCATATTATGAACAGGTAGACATAAAAAGGAGACTCTTTACCAACAAAATATGTGGCATATTCACAGTGATGCCAACAAAATGCCATGCATCTGTCTGCACACACATGCTAGCGTCAAGTAACCCTGGGAAGGGGTAGTCTCCCAGGAAAGGAAAGGAAACGGAAACAAGACATGACATTTACATGCTGTCCATTCTTGTACAAAAACATCGACTGTAAAATTCCTGGTTTACTATCCCCGCGGTACTGGTGCTGCGGCACCCCTGCGCCCACTAGACTGAAAACGTCACCCTAACGTAATCTTAAACTTGAATCCCTACTCTTTCCCAAATAATTAATTCCCAAGTGTCCCAATGGCACATCAGCTGTTATGCCTACTGGCTCACCCCTCGTGGCGCGCCAGCATTTCCCCTGCCCCACATTCCAGGGCCAAAACTCCTGTGCTTTACGCGGTAAGCGTTAAACCCTAGATCTAGGCCTAGCAACCTGTTCCTTACAGTAATCTTCTTCCAAATACCCTTGCCTCTGTGATCAACAAGTGCTTGGGTTGTTGTTTTGCAGGCTGCATCCACAGACCAACTCCCAACCAGTGACCAGCCCGAGGGTGATGGTACTGCCACCAGGACTTTGAGCGGGCCGTCAACAAGCTATTTCAGTGGTGCCAATGCAGAGGATTGCAACTGCACCGGCGACGTAGTCAGCCACAACAAAGTGAGTATGGAGTCCTTTCACCCTAAAAAATACCCTAAACCCTAAACTGCCTCACGCCGCCACTGGGATACATGGTATTATGCTGATACACCTGCCAGACGGGGCACTGGGTGCAAGCTGAGCTGCGTTTTTGCCAGTGAGTGTGCAAGAGCCAGGGGACTGCAGGGTAGACGTCGTCTTGGGTGGCAACAAACCGCACAATGCATGTGTTAAAAATGGCACTTATGTCCACTGACACGCCCTGCCAATCAACGCTCGAGGCACACAACTGTAGGCACATTTTAGGTAAAGAACAGTTTTGTTGGTGTTTGTTAATGTAATAAAATTTAACCATTAATTGAATTTAAATAGATTTATATAATTATAATAGATATGTTGCTTTATATACCTTAAGAAAATCCAATCTTCCATCCTCCACCCTGCAGCTGGCCTCGGAGCAGTCACTGCGTGAGTGGGCGGCTGCGCTGGCTGTTCAGGAGCAGGAGCTTGACGCGGAGCAGGCTTACCTCATCCGGTGGAAGGAGGAGCTATATAAGCAGCAGGATGACAACATCGACATGGCATCAGAGCTCAACATGCACCAGGCTACCATCGCCTACCTCATGCGCAGGGAGCAGGACCTCATCCACAGGGAGCAGGAGCTTGATGCGCGGCACAATGACCTCATCATCAGGGAGCAGCAGGTGCAGGTGCGGCTGGAGCAGGGGGCGCTGGCGGTTCGCATCACAGCCAATAGTACAGGGATTAGGAACATGGGACAGCGGGGAGCAGGGTGCAGTGTGGGGCAGTGGGGTGCACGCAAGCTGCCCATGGGACGGCCTGGGGGTGATTGGAGATGGTGCGTGCATGGTCTTCCTGCAATTCAAACCATTGCTGAATTTGAGGGAGACCATGCGCGTCTCCCATGTGAGGGCGTGGTGTCATTCCTGGATGAAGCCTTACTAGAGATATACACATCTTGAGTGCATGGCTGTGATGCTTTGGTTAATAAATTTGCAGGCTGCCTCCACAGACCAACTCCCAGCCAGTGACCAATCGGAGGATGATGGCAGTGCCACCAGCATTTTGAGCGGGCTATTAACAAGCCATTCCAGCGGTGCCAGCGACAATGCAGTGGCGTGCAACGACAACGGCGACGTAGACAGACGCAACAAAGTGAGTATGTAGTCCCTTCACCCTGAAAAATACCCTAAACCCTACACCCCAGACCTCCTTACACTGCCGCCACTTGGGATACATGGTTGTGCTGGTACAACTGCCAGACGGGGCACTGGTCTGCATGTTGAGCCGCATTCTTGCCAGGGAGGGCAAGAGCCAAGAGACTGCCTGGTGGACGTTGTCTTGGGTTATGTGGCAACAGATTGCCCATGCATGATTGTAAATTTGGCACTTATGTCCTTGCCCTGCCAGTCAACGGTTGATGCCTACACATTGCAGCTTCTTCTTAAAAAACCCCTTGCCTTTACCTGTTGCCCCCACTGCATACTGCCTGGGAAGGGGCCTTTACTACGCCCAGCTGCTCAAACCTAACCTGAATTCTAGCCTTCAACTCTTCACCCAAAAGCGCGCCTCCTGGGAGCGGTCGCTATGGAATGGGAGGTGTAGCTGTGGGACCAGCAGGTGGCTGGATTTAAACCCTTCCCTAAGTAGAGCCAGCTCATTCCCTGCAGTTCTCAGGTTTATTCACCTTGCAAACCCTCACCCTTACATTCTCCACCCCGCAGCTCGCCTCCTTGGAGAATTCACTGCGTGAGCGGACGGCGGCGCTGGCGGTCCAGGTGCAGGAGCTTGACGCGGAGCGGCCTTACCTCATCCGGAGGAAGGAGGAGCTTGATGCACAGCAGGATGACAACATGAACAGGGCACTGCTGCTCACCATGCATGACGATATCGTGGATGACTTCAACCGTTGGGATCAGGACCTCAACCACAAGGAGAAGGAGCTTGATGTGCGGCATAATGACCTCATCCACAGGGCGAAGCAGGTGCAGGTAGGGCGGGAGCAGGGGGTGCTGGAGGTGTGCTTCAGGTTTGAGAGTATAGGGGTTTTGGTTTATTGGCACATGGAGCAGCGGGCGCAGGTGCGGTGTGGGGGGCCAGGCAAGCTGCCCATGGGGATGCGTGGGGGTGATTGGAGGTGGTTCTTGCATGATCTCCCTTTGATTCAAAACACTGATTGGACACCATGTCATTGCTGAATGCAGCTCCACTCCTTCAACAGTATGGCTGCGGTATGCGAGGGTGGTCTTGCTGCCTGAATGCACTGTCCCTCCAACCCCCTACCCTCGGCCCTCTTCTCCACAACAGCATCGCTCCATACAGCAGTGCATTTGTTGCCCGTAGGACATCGTTTGCTAAATAATACAAACCCACCCCTTGTTGCAGTGTGCGCCTGGCCTACAGCCCCCGTCCATCCCTTCTGCAGCCGCGCAATGGCGCCACGCCTGACCACTAACACAGCACCACCTGAGGCGTCAGCATGCTTGGTGGCAACGGCGCCACGCCTAAAGTGATCCACCTCCCACCTTTTGACACAGCCACCACACCACAGATGCGCCTGCTGAGCCGGTGGTATAGAGCGCAAGGTGGATGCAGACAACTGGGAAGATGCTGCTGTGAGCTGTCCTTTTTTCCTTGTTACTGTTGCACGCCAGCTCCTGCTGGGCCAGCTCGTATGGTGATCAGATATTGGGCTGGTAGACAGAGGGTGGGACAAGAGCCCGGTATAGACGAGCTTGGGAAGAGTGATACAATGCCAGGGTGTTTCAATATGAGCAGACCTAGGCCTAGATGCCCAATTGCAAAGGGTAGTTACCCAGTGTTACGGACCTTAATATGGTTGGAAGACTTTGTGCGGTAAGACGCAGTTGCGAAGGTTGACTTTATGATGGCATATGTTTGTGGCAGCAATGCTGCAGAAATTGGACAATCCAAAAGCATGTGGACTGGTGAAACATGTGCATCCAAAATCTTGACAGTGCAGGGTGGGTACAAAAGCAGAACAACGCACAGCAACCTGCAGCCCTCCCGTGTGCACTGGCTTGCGTGATGCCTAAACAGGTGCTTGAATAAAGAAATAGGCAAGATGCATGCATGCTGTGAAGGAACAGGCAGATGCATGCATGACAGGTGCAGGTGCGGTGCAGGGCAGTACTTGAGTGACCCTGTTGATGGGCTGTGAGCGATTGAGGCAGGCAAGCAGGGTGTGGATATAGGGTTTAGGGTTTAGCGTAGCACCAGCAGTCACGCATGGCCCAGGTGAGTATACGACGGTATCTGTGCGACATACAGTGTCGTACTACAAGCAGTATCCACTCTGCTGCTGCGAGAAGAGACTGGCAAAGTCCGCTTGCAGGGGATAGCAGGCACCGTGGCATACAACTGGGCATGGTATTGGCATGGTATAAGCTGGGTGCAGAGGGCAGCTCCCTTGTAGACACGACGGTGCCGTGAGCGTTAGCTATAGGCAGCAAAACCTTAATTGCCAAACATGTTTGGCTGCGGGTGACGATCAAGCACGCCCGGCTGCAAGCACTTTGTCAGACCAAACAAAAGCAGAGGGGCAAAAGGCAAGTTTGAAGGCACTACACCAGGCCCTCTAGGCTCCCAAGCGGCAGAGGCTGGGCAGACAGTACTTAGCAAGTACAGCCGCCACCGGTGTCACCCACCCTCTGCACGCTTGGTGCCCTTTATCTCTATAGTAGGACAGAACCAAAGGTGGAAGGACTCAGAACTTCAGAGGCATGAACTTCCGTACGCTGCGTGAGCCCTTTCGGGTGCAGCACGCAGCCCGGCCTGTCCTGTAACCCTAAAGGCTACCGCAATGAAGCCAAGTTTACCTAGTGGTTCTGTGCTAGTGCCCACACTCGAATTTCCGGGGATTATATGACCTTGAAGGTCACTGGTTCGAGCCTCGGTGCCTACTGGTGGGTTTGCACTGTAAGGGTGTTTTTTTTGGTTTTTTTTCACTGATTTGAATCCTTACTAGAGTATATTCACTCCCCGTATCCTGGGCGAACAGCGTGGGCGATGGCAAGAAGCTGAAAGTGATGGCAAAGGCAACACTGCTGCAAGGTTTGCCAGTACTGTCACATGTCTGTCTGCCACATGTCCACACGTGTGCATGGCCAGCTCTACAAGGAAGCATACTTGTAATATTGAAAGCCCTGGTTTGCGGTGTTTGCACCCAGCCAAAGCAGTTCTTGGGGTCACCAACAAAACTGCGCGGCATGGTGAGTACCAGCCTCAGGCCTGCCCTGCTCTTGGAACCATTTTGGGCAAACGCAGGAGCACTGGAGTGCAGGTTTGTAAGGCCCTCTGGGCCTGCCACTAATATGGTGTCGATCAATGGACGCCCCTACTGGGCTTGGCACCCCTGGAGCTGCACGTTGGACGTACACACACGTTCATTAACCCTGGCTAGTGCAGTAGGGTTTCAGTGCTGCAGCTCCTGAAGCATGCTGTGCGTGTCGGAAAAAGGAGTTTATGTGGACCTCATGTGGATCTCATATGGAACTCATTTCTTTGGTATTGCTGCAGAGGACCACGATGGCACAGTACGGTATCTTGTGGAGGGCCACACCCGGTGTCGTTAGGCAGCTAAACTAAAGTACACAGTCTGTCCTTAAACATTGGCGATTGGCTGAGGAAGAGGAGTCTGCAAAGAGGATTACTTGTCCCCAACCATCCGGTGTTGTTGACAAGACAGTGTTGTTTGTGGAGGGAAGTGCATTGCATACACAGGAGCTTGGGGGAAGCATGGTCATCCACTAGTGCTTGCGCCCACGCACAGAAAGTGTAATTTTGAACTGTCACCTCAAAATGAACATCACTGCACTCCGCTTGCTTCCCATGCGTCTGCGAATAGTAGTAATTCAGTACTGAATTAATAACGGGCGTCGCCTGGCCCAGTGATGTCCACCAAAGTCAGCACAATGGTTGCATTGTCAATGAGGATAGGACTTCACGAAGTTTGGCATAATGCAATGATTGCAACATCGGCATGTGCCATGCCATGCCAGTGACTGATCTTAATATTGTATCATCAAGGTATACGAGGAGATATTTGCATGCAGTTGTGCGTGCCAACCTGGCGCACACTGATTTTTTTGTGGTTGTCATTGTGGGCGCTAAGTGGGCTCTGAGCCGTGCCATTATTATTACCGCGAGGTACATGGCTATACATATGTTGGAAGGTGACTGGAAAAAATATGAGCGCTCACGACATTCCTAATGGCCCAGGGGGGAGGGCTCTAAGCCTGCCGACTTCATTCTCCAGGGGGGTTTGGTCCAGCGCTGCACCGTGAGGTACACAAGGGCATGGCGGATTTTGACCCTAAGATCTCCTGAGCCCACCATAAGTAATGCAATCAGTTGAACGCCTGATAGGTGCTTCCCATTAATATTTGATCTCATTGTGATAATTCATGTGCAGATATTATGCTGTGGATTGCTAGGGAGGAAGTTCTGAGCAAGGATGGAACAGGTCGCGTCCAGGACTGCCAGCAGCTCCTTCTCACGGCCCCTAGATTTTATATCTGCAAGCGCTTGTGGCGTAAGATGGCGCGCGGCCTGAATATGCAGGTTGACACAATATTGCCCCCTTCTGCCTAGCAACCTGTCAGCGATTTGGCTCATTAATAATATTACAAAATTGATTGACGTCAAATTGCTGGTCCCCAAACACAATCCCTCACAGCACTGCAAAGTTGAAGGTCAACCAAAACCACAACCAAAACCAAATCACTCCTGCCAGCTGGGTGGGAGCCATCCTCGTTAGGGTTTGGAAATTGCCTGCATTTGTTTAGATGAGTCAACTTACTTTGCTTGAACAAAGATCACCTGCACTGCAGGCTGCAGGTCATATTTACATGCCCATGGACTCAAATCCGTAGCATGACACAAATCCTATGGCAAAGGTGCACTCACAATGTGTGGTTTCTGATGACAGCGGCTGGTATGATGCAGATTGCCACAACTGCGCAGGAACTCTCACTCCACCACCAAATGGTAAATGCAGTCACAGCTAGTAGCGCTACCTCAGACTGCCGGGCGGCAAGTAGATATTTCATTGAGGTCTGCACCAGTTGCATGAGTCATGAGGTCAGATCCCACAGTGCCATGGCACCTGAACAGACTGTGCTGTACTGAGGACAAAGGGTGACTTTCAACATAGCTATCATAGCAGCAACTGTTGACATGCGTGAAACTCATTAATCGATATATTTCTGTTGCCAACTAACAACGATATTGTCCGACAGTTGGGGCGGCTGCCGTTTAGTGATGGTTATGCAGACCCTTCAATTATATAAGGATGTCAGTGGCACGCACTGGCACAAAAGTCCAGCAACCTCTTCGAAAAAATGTTGCTTCAGCACTGCCAGGCTTCGAAGTTGGTGCATACCTGACCCACACACATGGCCATGGTACTGCTCGTAAAGGCGCAATTGCCAGTGACAGAATGACATACAACAGCCCACTTGGTATTGCTACCCGTGAATAATTTATACATACATCACGTATGTTAGGCTGTGCCAATTATGTATTGCGCGCATACGCGCGTCCATGGTCTCACCATCAGCATGTCTGCGACACAAGCAATCATTGCGTTGTTTTGTGCGCATGACAAATTTCATGGACCATCCATACATAGTCAACTGTATTGTTCGCCCTATTGAAGCTGGCGGCCAAGCCCTAGTAATCTGATGGGCCCTTGAAGCACTGTCATTTCAGGGCTTAGGCCTCCACAAGGTCCTGTGATAATGTATTTCCAGACCTTTACCCCAATGTAGGGTACTGCGGTCCAAACTTTAATCATGTATTGAGGCCCAAAATCGCCCTCATTTTACAAACCTTTGGAGCCATGACGGACGTGGATGGAACCTACACAAGCTCCTACCACCGGTGGCAGCAGCAGTCGTTTACCAGCCGTTTCCATAAACTGATTGCTGCTGCTAAGCAACCAGTAGCCCCCTATCGTCAAGTCGCTGCAAGTTGCACGGGTTCAGTTCAGTGCCACCATCACACGGCCGGTTTGAAGTTTTCCTACCGACTCTCATCCAGGGCTCTTCCAACAGCCACCTTCAAGCTGAGGCTGAAGGCTTCAGCGGCTGCCTCAGCTTGAAGGTGAGGTCCAGAAGCAGGTACTTGCAGACTAACTGTGCTTGTAATGAGATGCCCTCGTTCTCTAGCGTATTGTATCTCATCCTGCTACAGTAACCGATGAGCGACGCCTAGGCCTATGATAATTATCATGGGCCACGTCCTGAACTGCATTTGCTGGATATTTAAAACCCAGGTTGCAAAACCGTTGGCTCGTGAAGCATTGCCAATGCTCCTGTACCTCAGTTTCAGAAGGTATTTTATGGGGTGCTTTCAAAGCAGTTGTCTACTTTCTGACTACTTGTTGGCAGTCACTGACGGACATGCAAAGACTTGAAGTACCAACCTGGGTAACACAGTGGCCATTCTGACTCAATTTTGAAAACAGGTGCCAATGCTATTTCTCAACATGGTGCTTGCTGGTGACCATGCCCTGCAGGTGCAAGTCCCTAACATCCCTAGCAGCCCAGCGCCAACCAAAGGGAGCTATGGTGCCCCCCATTGCCCAAACACTGCAGCCAGGGCTGCAGGCCTTGGCTCCTGGGCTGCAGGCTGGTGCTCGATTGGACCCAGTCCCAGCCGCCTCGGAAAGTGAGTCCAGTGCGCCCGCAGCTTTTTGCTGATGAGCTCTTGCATGCAGCCCTGGTTAAAGCCTTGTCAATTTCAAGCGCAACTGCATCCCATTTCAAAACATTGCATTGCTCTGGTATTCCCACATGTTATATACCAGGTAAGCGCTACATATGCAAGGCCCAGCCATTGGAGCATTGGTGGTGATGTTGATCATTCGTGACAGGTCCTGTTGATGTACTAAAGCCCTTCAATTTGACAGCTGGCACAGAGGTTGGCATGTTTTCCCCTGGTGGCAACATGCATGGTAAATCTAGGTCTAGGTGGTCTGTGTCCTTTAATGGCAGGGGAGGTGAACCCATGCATGGACATGTGCCGACGCTTGACACGTTCTCCTTTGTCTTCTATTCCAAGGGAGACCATGTCATAGGACCCACTTGATGCAGGTGATGACTTGGAGGTGTTCACAAGCCCTACAAAACGATACAAATCACTCTCAGCGCTGCAGAAGACCCTGCCAGCCGTAGCCCTTGGCCACAACGATGAGGCTGAGACCGAGTCAAGGGAGGACCCTGCAGACAAGCTCTACTTGGACGATAGCGGGAGCGTCTTGGACCTGCTGACAGGTGGCAGCACAAACACTGCCACCGCAGTGCCAGACGCAGTGCCGGAGGTACAATTAATGATATTGTAGTAGTCTGAATCAGGTCTTGCAGGCAGACATGCAGCTCGTTTGAGGTGCATCTCAATTTGAAATGTTCACATAATGTGAATGATTCCTGCAGGACCGAAAATCAGTTGCCCATGTGCGTCCACGCAAAACGTTAATCAATGACAAACATTCTGCCAAGCAACTGCACAATGTGCAGGGCTCAGTCCAGTGTGTATCTTGCAGCACCCTTCAGCTGTGAACCAGGACCCTCTTGGTGGGGCTGCTTCTTCAGAAGACACCCTCAGGGAGTTCATTGAGGAGGCCACTGCACCAGGCACACTGGGCACAGCAGCCGTCATGGGAGATACTGGCAATGCGGCAGCATCATTCGAGGAGGAGGAGGTATTGAGTTACATATTTGCTTGACACATGCACTGGCATAGTTTTTGTGATGGGCTGTGGAACAATGCGCGCACGGCGAGATATTAACTCAACTCAGCTGGCGTACATCAAGCTGGTTGCTCAGCCTATAGCATAGCATGCATCATTCGTGCTGCGCAATGTGATTATCATAGCCACTGTGGCCACTGATGATGTTTTGTCCATGATGTGGCTTCATCATGGACAAAACACCATCAGTTACTATTGTCAATTATTGGGGATTAGGGAGCATAAATGGACAGCCGGTGCAAATCCACAAAGATTGGTTTCAAGGAGGGTTTCATGCAATGCCAAACTGACGACCAAGATAATTTGCAGCTGTGAAGCAAACATTTGTGTTGAGTAATGCTGACGTGCTAATTAGCACATCCAAAATGACGATGGTCTACACCCTGGCATTGCCTGGCGGGCCCCGTTAGTAATTTGTAATTCAATTGACTTGTAATTCAGGTACACATGCAACCACCAACGCTTTTGCAACCCCCCCTTCCCTCAGTTACAACGCCTTGGCAGCTTTGACACCAATTCGGTTTCTCCGACCCCGAGTGATGAAGAGCACGCTGCTCAAGCACTACAGGGCCTCAGATCACCTACCGCAGAGGGCCTGTGCTCACCAGATCTCCACCTCGCCCCCAAGGCCTATGGTGAGTGTGGCCTGCACCCTTGTCAAAACACAATTTCTGACAATGTCATCACATGAGTTGCAATGTACCACTGTATGCCTCTGAGATGTAATTGGATGCGATTGCACTGCTTTGATGGTGATCGTCAGGGGTGGACGTTTTATATGCAGTCGCCAAGGTTGCTGCAAATTGCATTGAATGCAGCCGCTGGTACGCACCGAGGTGCCAACATTTGGGCGACACCATGCGGAGCTGATAATTTGTACAGTCTCCAACTGGGTGAACTTCGGTCACTTGTCGCCCAGCGTTAGGACAGTGCTACTAGCTTATTGCAGTATCTCTATCCAATTTGGCAAATCTTTTCTTTGTTGTTTATTTGAAGTCTTTATAGATATGCTTACACCCCTCTGCTCTGGACTAGGATGCCCTTGAAACAGTGACCATTGAAAGTGCTAACCAATGCAGAAGGTCATCAGTCTATCGATTTGCTGCATGCCATCGCTGCAGCTGTTTCTAACATTGCTCTGGCAACACTGCACCTTGAGGCACAGGAGTTTGTGCTGTTGGCCGTTTGCACATGCCATGCACCTGCTCTGTTCTGACAGACACCACTCACTTGCAGGACTGGCAGGGCCTGGTCAGAGCTCAGGCACCAGCGCACAAGGTGCCAAGCTTGACAATCTGCTCAAGCTGTACCTCAAGTGTTCCAGAATACACACCAAAACGTACCTGGAGAAGGTGATGAGGGCGTTTGGGCTTTCAGAGTTCATCTTTGCTCTGCAGCTGCTGGACTATGTTGTCCGCAACCGCAACAAGACAGTGACAATCAGGGCTGCGCTCCAGGCCACCCAAGACAATGGGGTGGCCTTCTTCTCCTCGTCAATCCTGAAGGAGACCTACGGGTTCATCCTTACAAATGAGGCCGGTGAGTTTCTATTTTTTACGTGGTTTGGGGTGCTTGCGGTTGTGGTTCCTATTTTTTATGTGAGATTCGTCACTACATTCCTGTTGGTTACCGTAGTTAGACTTTAACTGTACGTAGGCTTCAAACAGGCACTCGGAAGCAGGGATATTCCGCAGTGCCAGTAGCACTTGATACTGTCTAATAAATCCCTACACCAGGGGCATTCCCTCCGAAGCCAAGTGCCCTATCCGGTGGCACCAGTGCCGTTGCCCATATGCACACATGCACACGTAAATAATTACTAACCAAGCCTAGGTCCAAGCCTTACCGTGTAACAGAAGACTGGTCTCAATGCTGGCAGTTTGCAGCGGCTTGTGCCACATCCACCTAGAATCATTCAACGGCCCACATATTGAATAAAATGCATGGTGCGCGTCACTGACCACCCTCAACATGAATCCCACATGAAGTAGCTAATCTAAATGTATACATGTCATCAACCTTGCAGACTTGAAAACGTTCATCGCGACCCATTGCAGCGGCATGATGAAAGTCCAGAAAATCGACAACGAGCACGTGATCAAGCTCACCGACCCTGGTGAGTGCAGTGCAAACTTTATTGCAATCAAGCATCAAATGTTGGCTTGCGTGTTTTATGTCCTCACCAAATGAGGCAAGTACACCCAGCCGCTGAGTCAGCTTGCAGCCTGCAACCAATATCATTATAGGGCCAGTACAGCAAAAATGCTCAGAGCTATGTGGCAAATTGACTCAATGTGACATTGCACTGCCAGATTCGAAATGGGTTATGGGTACAGATGTTATTCCAAATTCACCCTCACCCGTACTGTTAATTCAATATTTAACTCATGGCTTGCCATCATGGTTGCAGAGGCTCCTCTGGCAATGCGGTTTGGATTCAGCTGCCTTGTGGCTGTCCATTTCCACCAGCTCCGGTCTGGCAATGCGCCAAGGGACTGCAAGAAAGGAGAGAGGAGGGTGCTGGAAGACATTGACCTGGAGAGTCCACTGAATGCCTTTGTCCTGGATCCAGCCATCAAGAGCAAGTCTGAGTATGTGGATGTGCTGGAGTGGGTCCAGTTGAAGAAGGATTACAGCAAGGTAAATATCAACCCCACTTGTCTGGATTGCCTGCTGCACAATTTGTTTTAGATAAAAAACTTATCTAAGATAATGTATCTATCCCTTGCAACTTAGTTTTAGCGAGTAGGAAACCAAGGGCAAGGCTGTAGGGCAACCTGGGAGGCTGCATGCGCATCACGCTGTCCTACCTTCCAATCTGTATCCAAGCCTCCACCATCAGCAAATCGTGACTGTGGACTGCCCAATCATCCCTTTGGAACTCAATGTTGCCTTTTCGTGCTGTAAATCACAGGCCTGCCCTATTGACATGCAAACCCTAAACCCTAAACCCTATGCATACGCAGTCGTTCTAAGGAATTCCATTCTGCACAGCCAGTCACCACTGGTGCAGCATCGGATGCAGTGAGACTGGCTGATCAAAATGTGGCTGTTGCAGGGGGAAAGCGAGTGGGAAGGGGTGGTCGAGGCATTCAACAGCTGCAAGACTGCCTTGGTCAAGCTGGATATCCCCCCGGGCGCAACATACCCAAGGCTCCACATCTGCCATGTGCCCAAGCCGCCGCCATCCGCGCCATCACAGAAAACCACTCGCAGCATTTGGATACCCCATGATCTGGGGAAGGAAGATGAGCTGCGCGGGCGACGCAACGAGGCCAGGTCCCGGAAGCCCTGATGCCGCATGGCCTGGCTGGAAGGGGTGTGCATCGGATGTCATGTGCAGGCTGGGATCAGCATGGGAGGAGGTCATATAAATCAAATGTACTGGACATTGCAATGTATGTTTGAACAATTATTTCAGCAACAATCCATGGTTATGGTTACTATAATATTATATGAGAATCATTGCGTGAAATGTTATGACTGAGTACAATGAACTTATAGGCTGAGCTTTATCATGCTGGTGCATTAAGACTGAGCCGTAGTAAGTGGTTAGTCCTAAGTGGGTCGTAATGGACAAATGCTTGAAGGTTGTTGCAGAATCGTTACTTTTTGGATGTCTGTTTATGCAATGCTGTCTGACATTTGGACTGCAGCATGCTGGAATGTATTCATGTATGGTCTATCTGGACTGGATTAATTCACCTAGGGTTTCATTAGCCTACTGAAACCCTGAGACTTAAAAGGAGTGCAGCATCAGCATGCTCCACATTCTGTCCATGCTTGCCACAATTTTCTTTCTCATCGTGTGGATAGGCTTGAATTTAGCCTTTTTGGTAATAGGGTACTACCATGGCCGCCAATAGTATCAACTGATTGTCCTATCAGTTCTTAGGGTTTCCACCCCGTGGCACTCAAATTTGGCTACTGCTATTCTTCATGCCATGCCATTGGCATGATAGGCCCCTTGCTTCTACATCATACATGTATCAGAATGTTTTTTACTGCATATGCAGTTTAAACTGCAGCAGCGACATGGGAGACAGTAAACAGAGCCAAAGGGAGTCTCTTTCGTTGTTCAAAACTATTTCCGTCATGCATTTAAAATCATTGTCCTTGTGATACAACATACTGCATCGTCATGCTGCACAATTCACAGCATTGCCCTTACAGATTGAAATGTTACCGGTGTATAGTTGGGGAATTTTAGTAAGCAAAGTGGAGACTGTTTCAAATAGACTCAGTAGATACTCAGACTCTGTTATACATTGGTGCCAACCACTTGTAGCAGCCTGCACGCTGCGGGAGCAGGCTATCCACCCGGCCCAGCGGCTTTGCCCCTATTCTGCACTGCGCATGGCAATATTCATCTGGCCATCCGTCAGGCCGGGGATGGGCGTTTGGTTGCACATGCGCCTTGGGTTGACCACCAGCTGACGCAGGTTGGTGGCCCAAGTGGCCATGTGACTAATGCCGCCGGTGGTCAGCCCAGAACCGTTGCAGTCATATATGTTCAAACTAGTAAGGCGCTGCAGCCTGGTCAGCCCGTGCAGGCTCCAATCATTGAGCGGGCGGCACTTTGAAAGGGACAGGCTGCGCAGTCCGGTGAGCAAGGAGAGGGTGCGCACGCTGGTTGGGGCCACCTCTGGAATGGAGTTTTGGTCCACATCACCAAAATAAGTCAAAGTGGCCAGGCTGCAATCCGCATGCAGGCTGGTAAGCAGAGTCATGGCTTGAAGGGTAGGCACCAGCATGGGCTGGTCCAGGGCCTCATGGTTGATGCGCAAACGCTCCAGGCTGCGCAGCGCTGTCAGGCCTGCAATGGCAGCGCTCATGCTCTTGTTCACACCCTTGCGCCCCGGTAGACCCAAGGCCAGGTGGGTGAGGAGGGTGAGGTGGCGCACCACTCCCAGCCCTGCAGGACCCAGTTCCGCTGCCTCCCTGTACCCAAACAGACATGTTAAATGAGTTTGTGCGTCATCTCACAGACAAAGGATTTCAAAGTGAGAGTTTTTAATTCAAACAAATTTTTAAGTACAAATTTTTAAGTAAAATTGTCCAGCTTTGCAGGGGCTACCAATGTCCACTGCACGCCTTCCATGGGCAGGCTATAGACGATTCAATGTCAGTATGTGTTACAAATGGGTAGATCATTACAAGTTTCAGTGGAGGGTCATGGCTTCAATCTGTACACTACTGTATGTTTTACATGTCATTCCTGTAGGCTATGCTACAAAAACGCAACAGATTTGGAGCCCATCAGCTGCACTTTGCAACTGCTGGGTCATGCACAACATTCCATATTTGTTTTACGTTACCCATGAAAACATTGTTCGAATTGAAATCATTATCAGCCCAATCTTGCATAAAACATGAATGAAATAATTCTTAAAATAACCCGAGTAGTACATCAGAGATTCCCATGCATATAATTCAGAGTTTTTATAACTTCAACACTGCACGCCGATTGAAACCTGCACGTGACCCCACCTGTACCGCGTCTCCTCGCCTGGTAGCGCGTGCAGGTGGCGCAGGCGAGTCAGCGACCCCAGGCAGGTCACATCGGCATCACCGGCACCCGTCAGCTCCAACCATGTGAGCTGCACCATTGCCGCAAGGTGGGCAGTGCCATGCTGGTCCAACGACTTTGGGCGGTGCCTTGCTGACAGAAGCTCCATGTGCACGCTCAGGCGCACCACGCTCGTCATGTGCGCCAGCATGCTGGCGGGCCCAGGCTGCAGGTTGGAGATGGTGCCAAGGGCGGTGAGTGCCAAATGGATGCCCAGTAGCTCCAGCCCCTCGGTGCAGCCCCCCATCTTTGCGTCGTAGCGGTCAAAGCGCAGGTCGCGCAGGGTGGTGAGGCGCGCCACGAGGTCCACAACATCTGCTATGGGGAACATGAGGGGGCGCCAGCGGTCGGTGCTCAGGCGTGGCAGCCACAGGGTGTGGAGGCGCGTGAGGGTGGTGATGCTGGAAATATCCAGCAGGCTGCCAACCTCATGGCCCATGGTGCCGGTGCTCAACTTGAGCGATGTAAGCGCGGGGAGGGCCAGCAGCGGCCATGTTTGTGCAAAGGACTGCTGCACGCGGCGCTTGTTGCGCCCCACTGTGGTGACCACTGCGCTGTAGCACAGATCCAAGTCCACCAGCAGGGTGAGGGCGGTGAGGAAGTCAGGCGGGGGCATGACCACCCTCACCAGGTGCAGCACCCGCAGGGCGCTGAGGGAGCTGAGTGCAGCCATGGTGTCGGAGTCGCCCTTGAAAGGACTGAGCATCATGGCCGACAGGCGCAGCGAGGTGAGGGTGGTGAGGACAGCCAGGGGCGAGATGTCAAAGGAAGGTGCTCCAAAAAGGGGCACCTTGCCATGACCGGTGGCGGCTGTGAAGGAGCGCAGGCGCGTGAGGCTGGTGAGGGCGCGGAGGGGTAACCCGGCGCCGCAGTGCAGCAGTTGCAGGCTTGTCAGACGCGTGAGGCCAGCCATCTGATCCAGTCCACGCTCAGTGCCCTTGTGGCTGAAGGTGACGTCGCTGAGGTTGGGCACATGCTTGAGGGAGCGTACGCTAGAGGTAAAGCACTTGTCGTTGGTCCATTCTGTGCCCACCACCACCTTTTGCACGCTGGTGAAGCACTGGCTCAGGGACTTGCTGCCTGCAAAGATGTCCTCCAGCGGGGCCTGGCGCGTGGGCATGAGGATACCAGCCCGGGTGTTCAGGGTGGAGATGGTGCGGCCCAGGTCCTTCATCCAGCTGCGGCACACCAGGCGCAGCTCAGGCAGGTCCAGGGGGTGGAAGAACGCAACCAGGGCCTCTGGGACTGGGAGTGATGACCAGGGGGAGGTACTGTAGGTCCAGAGGTCCATGGGGTTGATGCCACTCTCCTGCAAGCGCAGGATGATCTCCGAGGGACTGGGTGGACCATCAGAACCGGGTGGAGTACCAACATTGATATCATCAGGGAAGTCCAAGGCCATGCGAGCTCCTGCAGGCGTGGTAGGTGCACTCCTCTGGCTCTGCACCGCTGTTGGCTGCTGTCCCTCTCCGTGCTGATGGTCCTTCCTCTTCTTGTGCTTGGTGTTGTTACTGGGCTCAGGAACCCCATCCAGCCCGGTCCAGTCGAATGGGGACTGGCTACGACGGCGTTTGTCACCACCCTCCATAGAGCTGGATTGTGATATGAAGCTGCTGGTGTTGTCTCTGTGTCGCACGGTAGCTCAGGGAGCAATGGCACTGCGAAAAAAGGGTGCACATTCAGCAGGAGGTTTGACAGAGTGCTGTGCAAGTGGTTCCATGCACACGACTCTTGCCTCTCACTGGGAATGAGAGGCATTGATCAACGACAGGACACTATCAAGTCCTGTGAAAGTGGTTGTTGCAGGAAGCTTCTTGTGACACCGAAACTTAGGCAAGGTTTGACTATTGATGCTTCTCTGAAACAGTTTTGATTGGTGGTGCGTTTCAATGTACAAAACTCTTTTCAGCTTTAAAACGGGCACCATAAACAAATTTGAATACATATAAACCTATAGACTTGGTAAACGCAACACGAACACTGCTACAGTGAACACTTGCTGTGAGTCCTCACCTGCAATTCACCCATGCATGCATGCCGAAAACCTCCGTATCCTGGTCCTCGCCCTGTTCAGCGACATCACTCAGCACAGAAGCTGGAAAGGAAATGGGGGTACATATACAAAAGTTCCTTACTGATATCACTGCAGTGACATCAGGCATGGTTCCTGATATCAACGGCCAAGGGGGAGTACTCGCGAGTACTGGTAGTTATTGCAGTTTACAAGGTAAACAACAATTGTGAAGCCTTTTGAAAAGGTGGGGACGACCCAACCCTCTATAAACCTTCATCACTTGCGTATGGACAGTATTCAGGGCATCCAACTTAAGGCCTCGTTTACCTTGCCATCTGCCATCCGCGCTGTGTTGCATGCATGCATCTTATCTTATTGCTTATCTTATTGCGTTTCTTCTTCTCTCTGCTTGCAAGCCAACGCAACCGGGAGGCTCGCAGCTCAGTTATGCGCTTGTTTTTGTGCCCAACGCTGGTTTCCGTGGCTTACTTCCCATGGCCAAGAACCGCTCTTGCCACCACATATAACTTGCATGATACGAGTTGACCCACCGGTGCTGCTGCCAGTGGAGTAGACGTGGCAGGGAATCTTGGCGAGCTCTTCACCTCAATCACCAAGCTCTTGATTGAGGTGTGCATGCATATGGGGGATGAACAGGTGTGCAAGAAACAGGCCGTTCTTTCTACCGTCTGTAGCAGGGGGCGCCAAGCCTTTTGTACCTAAACAGAGTGGGTAACAGAGTGGGTAACAGCACTTAGGATGCTGTTGGCTGCCAAGTAGCACAACCAACTTGTTAAACAGTGGGGTCAGCCCAGTGGGCACTGCTAATCATAATGGACACCGTGGCCATCATTCCGGCTGTCCCTCTGCTGCTCTGCATACCCAATAATTTTGGAAGCTCATGTATTGTTACACGAATGCCGCGGGGTATCTGTTATGTACCATCCAAGGTTGTGATCAACGCCTGGCCTTATTGTGATGTGGCTACATTACAGTGGCCCACATCAAGGCATTTGCTATTGCTATACGAAGTGGCCCACACGGAACCCTGAGCCCATACGAGAACTCCTGGCCTGACCAACAATGTACCCGCAACCGCCGATTTAAAAAACTTCCATGTCTGTACTACAGTGACAAATTTATGCTCAAAATGTACCAGCGATGGGATAGAATTGGGGACGCCAAGCAGCTTCCTCTTGTGCGTGCCTTCAAGGCTTACGGTATGCGTTTATAACTACCAGCCACCAAGGGGGCGGCCGGACCCGCACCCGGTTGCCGATGCCCTCGCCGGGCGACGTGGATGCTGTCGTCCATCTTCCCCAGTGGTTGTGATGATTGTTGAAGTACCCCTCTAGAAGTGTGAAAATTGGTGCGATGCTCAGCACAGAACACGCTCGGGGTGCGGCCTCCATGGCCTACAAAAAGGAGGAGTGCATAAATTAGCATGGGGAGCGCATTGAGTGACGGCAAAACAAAAACATAATATGCCATAAGTCAATATGAGGTACTCCCGCACGCCCAATAATCACATCATACGCCCCATTACTGCATCAAAATATAAACAACTACCAACCCAACATGTGTGTGATGTGAGCGCGTGCGGGAAGAGGAATTTGTAGTGCCGTCTCCAGAGTTCACACTGTGTGTCGTGTTGCTCAACACAGAGTCCACACTGTGTGTCATGTTGCTCAACACAGAGTCCACACTGTGTGTCATGTTGCTCAACACAGACGAGCCCTAGGCACTCCAGTCGTTGGGCACGTGGACGATACAAGGCAACCTGGTAGGTGCAGGTGTCATCATGCAGCGCCCTGTGAACAATAAATAACTCCCTCGCCAGTCTGAGCATTGCACAGAGTTTGTGGTGCAAGCAAAGCCTCCTTAACGTTTGGCATTTTGAAAGGCATTTTGCCACTTGATGTGCGCACAAAAACACGCACCACCAACATGCAAGCCTTTGGGCTGACCTGCTCCCCACCCCACCGCTATTCCCTACCAGCTTTTCCATACCCATTCAGTCCACACAGCCACCACTCCCATCCCCATCTACTCCCCCATCCCAGCCAGTACCCACATTCCACAGCCCGCACCTTCGGTGGCAGCCTGATGCGAGGGAAGGAGTGCATCGCCCCCTCGGTGAAGTTGCATGTGACACCCTCGCATGCGTTGGATGTGTCGGTCATCATGTGAGCGCGCCGCCGTAGGCTCTTAAGGCCCTCCTTGTGCTCCTGTGCGGCGAGGGTTTAGTCAAGGCGGGCAGGGGTTGGGTTAGGGTTTTGTGCAGGGTGTGCATGGTGGCCTGCCCTTGAAAAGCCCCTACTTAGATACTTGGCAATGGCGCGTGTTGCAGTAGGGGCGGTGGTGGTCGCCAGTCAGTGATTAAACCTGGGGTAACCACAGCACTATTGCAAGTGCCATCGCCATATTCAGAGGGGCAAGACAGGGATCCCAACTTACAACAGCACAACTTCGATAGCATATTCAGGGACGCATCACGCCCTGGAGACAGCTTGGTTATTGCAAGTCATGGAAGGTCAAAGGCAGCTCCGCATCTATCCTAGCGGAACCCCAGGCCCGCACACAAATCAACCCTAGCAAACCCTAGAAGACACTCCCCCCACTTGGAACACTGTAGAGCCATGTGCACAGGCAAGACAAACATAGGAGATGACAGCAGGTTGTTGTTGACACGCAAACAAGCCTTCAACCTTGAAAAGAAGCTGTCACTGGCTTACGACAATCACCCTGCCACTTGCCCACCAGCCTTACCTTCAGGCAGAAATGTAGTACACTACATCAAGCGCGCACCAGGTCACCAAACAGGCAGCCAGAAGCATGACGATAAATATCGCCAGCCGCGCTGATCCAAAACCTCTCCCAGTAACCTGGTGAGAAAAAGCGAGGCGCTCTGGGCAGTGTGCGCTGTGTCCAATTGCGGGCGGTGGCCTGCAAGTTGCGAGGGGCACAGTGAGCGGTGGGCTGGGGAACGTGGCCAGCAAAAAAGGCAAACAGATAAGGTGCCCAGTGGGCCACTGATGTCAAGTACAGGGTACAGTGGGCCACTGTACCCTGCAACCACAGTTTTCCAGACATCACCCACCTGCTTCTCCTTTGCAAAGCCACCAATGGGGCCAGGGTTGTGGTGGGCAGTGAACCTTGTCACCAGCGTCGCCAAGCTCACCAATGTCACCAGCGTCACCAGCGGACCGGTGGTTGTGGGTACGGGCTGCGCGCCAGTGCTTGAAGCATTCAGCTGCACGACAGGCTTCGAGGTCACAGCATGGTGGGCCCGACCTTGGTACACCGCTGCATGGCGTGGTGGGGATGCAGCACCCCTGTGAAACCTAAAACTAAGGCGTGAAGGTCTTGCGTTACTGGTGGCAGACTGACCAGCAGCCGAGACCTTCATGGTTCACTGTGGAACAGCACACAAAGTGCATGCATGCATTAATTAGTGCCTTCGATGTGCAACCAGTTATGAAGGGCACCACCCATATTCGGACCTATAGCTACAACATACACGCTTAATGTTCTCTTTGTCTTGTATGAGTGGACGCGTTCAAACGTTTCAAAAGTTACGGGGTGCCTATATGTGCGTGCATGCATTTAATATTTAAGCTAACCCATATTCGAACATATAAGCAAAACTCGATGTCACAGATTTGTAGGGTTTCGGTGCATAACTCTGCAGCCAGTCAGCTTGCGCAGCTTCCAAGCTAGTAACGTGCATAACCTCCAAACGCTTCACAATACCACTTCTTAAAGGCCTTACCGGTATTGGTTTGGCAAACGGCTTGCCTATGTTCACATGTGGCACGAAGATTTGGGCAGCAGTTGCTTTGCAGGCAGATAACCTACACGACTGGGTGCAGGCACAACCATTCAGTGCTGTTGACCATCGCATATGCGTGCATTGTGCATGTGCGCGAGTTGCCCCACTGGTGAGCCTCAACAAGTCACTTTGGGGCAACAACTCCACGCAACAGTAGCTCAATGCTGTAGCAGCTATTGTATTTGTGCCGTTACAATAGTACACATCACTCAGTATGAACTTCAGCAACAGTTGTTGGCAACCTGGTGCACCATACATTCTCGAGTCGTCAGGAGATGATGCAGTGCGCCAACTGAATTGGAGCGCACCATGGCAGTTTCAAAGAACCTAGCTACCAACCTACCAAGCTACGCGTACGGTGCTAGGGCCAACTGTGGCCTCCAGCAGCCAATTGCTGCCTCAATACCTTAGGCCAAATGGAGGAACTGCAAAACTGAACCCAAGATAAAGACAGTCAGTGGGTATAAAAGGACTACCGTGTGCACAGGCAACTGCACAATGCTGGCCCAGTTGCACGCACAGCCTAAAAAACTAACCATAAACACCCGCCAGCACGTTACGAGTGTGGAACCACACGCAAGTAATCTTATTTAGACCCTCATACCCCTTACTTGGCGCCCCCCCACATCCGTCACGAGCGGCGAAGCGCACGCAGTGCCTCTTCCCCACCCAAGCCCACACCACCAGTCCAAGTGTGCATTGCCGCCCATGCGCGATGCTTCTGTCATGCCCCTTCTCCACGCGTGGCTCAATGCTCCGAATACCCCTGCTGCACTGAGCCAACAGCGCGCCCATACAAACCCCGTGAAAGCCCCCTTGGCCATGCTGCTATATAAGCCACAACCCTCATCCTTGGGGACTCCAATGCAATTCCCCCTGCCAGCACCCCACCAGCACCCTAGCTGTACTTGGCCATGAAGTCCTTGTGGAAGGTCTGTAGGCTCCCCACGATCTCCTTCATCTTGTCCTCCATGGGCAGGATGGTGGTGCGCACGTGGAAGGTGCCCTCCTCCTGGCCAAACCCGCTGCCGGGCACTGTGCTGATGCCGGTGGCCTCCAGCAGATTGAGGCAGTAGAACACATCGGGCGCCTTGCCGGCTGCCTTGGCGGCCTCCATGGCCTGCAAGGACGGGGGAGTATATGGGTAAGGGAGTGCATATTGTAAGCTATTAGCACAGGGGCAGGGTGCGCATGAGTGAGGCTAAAAATACAAGTAATAACCCTAAACAGAACTGTTTTAATATTAATATCACAATAACATATTAGTAAATAAAATGAACAAACAACAGTGCAGGACTTGTGAGTGACTAGCGCAGGGAGTTGCATTGGCACCACTAGCGTGCGCAACATGAGCCATGCCGCTCATCAAGCACCAGGCACTCCCATCTGTGTGCGCCCGAGCGTCCATGCACCTTGGAGATTTACTATTGCCACAACAGAAACCCCAATCCAGCCTGAGCATGCACGGAGCATAATAGGCAACACCACAGACCCATCACAAACCCTCCGTTAAAGTTCCCACGCTGGGAACCAGTAATCATACCAGCAGCAGTTCTAATGCGCGGACAACACCTGCCACCACCAAGCAACCACTGCGCCCACCCCTGAATCCACCCCTCCCCAATACCCCAATGAATCTGATCCCTGCCGCCCTCATCCCAGCCCGCACCTTTGGCGGCAGCCTGATGCGAGGGAAGGAGTACATCGCCCCCTCGGTGAAGTTGCACGTGACACCCTCGCATGCGTTGAATGCGTCGGTCATCATGTGTGCGCGTCGCCGTAGGCTCTCAAGGCCCTCCTTGCGCTCCTGTGTGGGAGGGGTAGAGCCAAGGTTAAGGATTTGTGCAGGGTGTGTACGGTACCAGGCTCATGCCCTCTCGTTGCACTCCAGTGGGGTTTGTTTAAGAGTTCTGCGCAGGGTATGGTCACAGTGTGCGTGACTGCCTATGGTATTGAGGTATGGTTAGGGTTTCTGGTAGGGCATGGTCTCGTTTGAAGCACGATTGACGCTCGCAATGCAAAGCATGCATGTTGGTCCTCTTTTGGAAGATATCACCAATATGTTGTTTTCATGCACACATATCTGCACGCTGCATGCAAAGGGCTCATTCATTGCAATGAGATAGGTCCATATCATGTGCCTGAGGCTCATTACCGCACGCTCGCCAGAACCCCTTTATCGTAACACCCTTACCGTGTTTTGTCTCGCATTATACACCCAACCCCGCTGCCCACCCGCTGCGCACACGCTGCGGCAGCACATCACAAGTTCCCCTCAACGCAGCGCCATCACCGCCCCTAAAACTGTTCCCCCTCCTCCCTCCCCTTACCGCTGCATACAGCTCATATGACTCGTCCCCCTCCACGGGTGGGTTGACCATGAGCGACATGGATGCCTGGCCAATGGTGTTTGGGCACAGGTTGATGGAGGCCACCTTGTAAATCTCCTCCACAGTGCCGGGGTGCATGTTGCACAGCTCCACATAGCCGCCGCGCAGCCCGCACTCACCAAGGGTACCCTACGATAGGGTTGAGGTGGATTGAGGGTTTGGGCTTAGGGTTTTGGGTGCATGCACAGCTCCATGGTGTTGCCACGCAACCCGCACTCAGCATAAATACCTATGATTAAGGTTGGGAAAATGTGAAGCAAATGGAAAAGTGTCCTCAAAGAGTGGTCCAAAGCCAGAGGTACTGATACCACAAGCAAGGACCATGGTCCCCACAACCCATGTCAATGGCTAGATTAGTTGGATGATGAATGCATACTACGGACAAACCATAGCAGACCTCTGTCTAGACCCTATTGTACGATATTTTTAAAACCCTGAAAGACACCCTCACACCTTTGACACCGTGTGGAACGACGCCAGCTCCACTCCTGTGTTGTATGGCGCACCCATGTCGTTCATCACCTTCTTGGCAGACACAAAGGGGCGCTCATCCTGCAGGAGGGGAAGGGAGGTGGGCATGCGAGGTGGGCAGGTGCATGGCATGGCTTGGCATGAACATTGGGAGGGCGGGACGCCAGCAAGTGGCCTGTAAACGTTGCTCCGTCCAGTCGCTCATCAAGGGTGATCCCTAACTGTGCAATACATGCGTTGACGAGACATGCCAGGGTCTGGACAGGAGCAGAGTGGACCAGAAGCTGCAATCTACCCCATCCGGCTATGGATGTCTAGATGTGCAAGCCAGTGGCACATCCGCCACACCACCCCTTAGCTGCACCTGCTGGCCACCACAAAGCGGATCACTGTCGCGATGCCAACCCAATGAACCCATCGTGCGCAGCGGGAGGCGGCAGGTTGCAGCCTGCACACCGTTCATTCCCCTTCTCCAGCCACACGCCGCCTCCCTCTCCCCCGGGTGCCTGCTTAAGCCGCACATCTCGCTAGCTGCATCAGCACCGAACCACAACCCCTTGCCCCTCCCCCCACACCAAGTTCCTCTTGTATACACTTCTTTCACCCCATCTCCTCCTCTGATGTGCCTATCTCACCACCAGCCCGTCCCCCCCACCTTGCAGATGTTCTCCTTGGCCTCCTATACAATTATCCAAATCCTTCCACCCCCCACCTCCCAACCAAAGCCCCTCCCACCTGGCAAATATTCTCATGATACCCCTATCCCGCAAAACGGTACACCACCTGAACCCCAACCCATCAACCCCCCACCACACCCCCACCCCACCCCCACACCCCACCCGCACACCTGGTAGATGTTCTCCTGGTACACCTCATCCGCCAGCAGCACCAGCTTGTGGTCGTATGCAAACTGCACAAGCTCCTTGAGGTTGTCGTAGTCCAGGCACTGGCCTGTGGGGTTGCCGGGGTTGATGAACACGATGGCGCGCACCGACAGGCCGCTGGCGCGCGCCTTCAGCACCGCCTCCTTGATGGAGGGCATGTCCATGGACCAGCCGGTCTGCTCCTGGAGGTAGTAGGGGAGCAGGGTGCCGCCTTGGGGGTGGGGGAGGGGAAGAAGGGGGGTCAGCGACGGGATTTGAACAAGAGGGGAGAGGGGGGTGCGGGTGCTAGGCATGGCCGCCCCATGTTCATGCTGGCGCATCCATGGACACATTCATGGACTAAACGGTTGTCTCCTAAAGGTAGAGGCGGGTGCCGCTTGGGCGGGGTGAGGGGTGGGGGGTCAGGTGCGGGATGGGCGGAGGGAGGGGTTAGCGTTTGGCATTGCCGTGGCGCTTGCATTGTGCAGTAAGCCGCCCTTCCTTCAACCGTGGGAACCCTGATCCACCGCCCCGCGGCCTTTGTGTCACCCTGGACATATAGCCTGCCCCGTCCTTGCCTGACTGGTGCTCACAGGCATTCAAACGGGGACAGGACCTATAACCTTTGCAATTCTGATGGTCCCATCGCAATACCCCACCCATTTCTCGCTCAAACGGCACTGGTACAGAACATTCACACGAGGCTGGCACTTGGCAGCGGCTTTCAACCACACAAGGTGCACACAAGTGGCCAAATTATAATCCAATTGGTGGATGCCTCCCTGTGGCACGCATGTCACCAGGACAGCACGGTGACATACGCGCAGGGGAGGGTTCCCCACTGACTATTCCCTGCAGTTCAAGCTGCTGGAGGGCAACCCCGTGTGGGCTCACTCACCATACATCTGTATCGAGGCGGAGTAGAGTGGGTACTGCGGGATGGGCACCAGGATGGCGTCATTGCTGTTGCGGATGGCCGCCTGGAGCAGGTACCGCACCGCCACGCTGGCACCGTCGGTCAGGAAGATGTTCTGCAGGTGGGCGAGGAGGGCGGTGAAGGGGGCGTGGTGGGGAAAGGGGGGTATGGGAAACCCCAGGTAGAATGGTTTCAAGGCGACGTGAGGTTGAGCGGCAAAGGTACTGGTGATGGTAGTGCAGCAGGACTGCAGCGGCATGTCGTGCCACCTCGAGCCACGTGTGTACATTAGGAGTAGCAACGTGTTGCAGTGCACTTGCTACCCTGGGTGGTGGCGACAGCTTTGATGCCTAGGGTCAAAGGCCCCTCACACCAGCTGGGCGCAACTACCCTTGCCCCTACTCACTGCTTCCCACAGGGTTTAGGGTTTAAGGGCGCACGTCTGGGTTTGACGGGTACCCGTCCCTCTTCTCGATGAACTTGGCCACGTCCTTGCGCACGCCCGGTGCCCCTCGCGAGTCTGAGTATGCCCCCACCGAGGTGAAGTATGTGAGCAGGTGCTTGGCGCGGGAGATGACGTCCGAGGGGAACATCTTGGTCACCAGGGGGTGGTCAAGGAGGAAGGGGGCAGAGATGAGGGCTTGGACCTAGGAGAAAGGGGCGAGGGTGTGGGTTGGGGATGTTTGAGTGGAATGTGTATGTGTGTTGTTCTTAAAAGGGAGGTCAAGGACGAAGGGGACGGATATGAGAGCTAGGAACTGGAAAGTGAGGAGTGGGTGGTGGGTGATGGTGTTTGGGTAAGAGATAGGGTTGTACCGGGTTTTAGAAACTTGTGGTGTAGGGTTTAAGTGGTGGGCACACCCATGGTGCAGGCACAGAGTCACAAACATCACACAGGTTGTCCAGTTGAACAAATAAACTGTAAAGGAACACCTTTTGAGTGACCCAGATCTACTTACTGGTGGCCACAGGTCCAGATATCATAAGGTGCATGCGCATGGCATGCGCGTTGGTGCCCTACTGTATACTATCGATAGCTGATAATCCCTTAAGTTTTACATCAATCCCTACAGATAGTGTGGGTTGCCACTGGGGCGTTTGGTTACGAAGCTGAGGTGATCTCCTCAACCACATGCATGCATAGGTGACAAATGGCAATCCTTACCTGACGGTTGAAGGTGAGCGGCTTCTGACCGAGGGCTTGCGGGTTACCCACTGCATCACCAAGGAATATATTTTAGTATTTGTAGTAGGCGACGCAGCAACTGCATGCAACCGTTTCAAAGCCCGTTTCGACACACAAGTTTAGGCAAGTTATACTATTCATGGCACTAGTACTGCAACCTTTGCCTCCGCCAGTACCTCTATTCCAGTGAAAACAACAATACTTGATACCCAACAACAGACTACTATTAATGGCAGGTGCCGTACCGTTTGTGAAGATGATCTCCCTGCCTGCATTCCTCAGCTCCTCGGCCTTGAGATACAGCTCGCCACGCACAGCATACTCGCACTTCTTGAAGTTCTCGTTCAGGAGATCTGGGTGCAGCACCTTGCCCTCCTTCTCCAGCACGTCGTCCACGGGCTGTGGCACTGCAGCGTAGTACTTGCTGTTGGCCACAGGAGCCACCATGGCACTGCTTGCAGGGAGCAAGCTCGACCCGCTCCGCAACAACTGCACCACCCCGGTCGCTATACGGCGCGACATCGTGACCGCGCTACAATGAGCAGGTCAAGAGGTTGTTCAAGGGATGGAACTGCTGCTGAGAGGTGTACGTGCCACACCCTTATAACACGTCGAGATGAAAGGGTACAGCCTGTTGCAGCAAAGTTCTACAACCCCATCGGCGGCGACATTATCTGCGGGCCACCGGCCGCATGACCCCAACGTCAAGGGTAACCCTGGACAAAACCCTAAAATCTGTCTGGTACCATTTGGTTTAATTTTAAGCTTGTTTTCACCGTCAATGCCAGAAAACCGTTGGCTGCACAGAACAATCAATTGGACCAATGGTTGAAGGCATTGCACCGGGGCAATGCTGGCCAGTCCCAGAAAGCGGCACAGTGCAATAAGCAGTGCTACAAATAGTGTTCAAAAGGCACGCGCATGTGGCGCTCCCTGTCACAGGTAAGATGAATACTACCGTATGCATGATCAAGGCATAGCAATTACTGAATCATGAGTATCAAACCAGGCCCAGTGCTGATGATGAAACTGCAGTCTGCCAATCCCTGCCACAAGTCCCGCTTGCAAAAACACCTTGGATCACTGGTAGGCTGACCACTGTTGTTCTGGCATACAGTGCTGAATCTTGCCATCTGAATGGGGTCGATTGCATTATGGCCATTCAGGCTGCTTGAAATTGATTGTGCTGGGTGGTGAAACACAGCGTTCGTCATTGCTGCGCCTCAGGTTACGCATGTACCCGTCAGCTGTACAACGCGCTATGGCTGGCTGCTCAGACAAGGAAGCTCATGCAAACTGATCCCTGTATCCAAAGCTGCACCAAAGCGACCGCATCCACCCCATGTGTGTGCTGGCCGCTAATTTCCCAAAAGCTGCGCTTGACCCCTTACAAGGAGTAGCATAGCAGCGTGTCCAATGATATTTTGGCCCATCTGCCAAGACCCCATCATAGCAGGCTGCTGCTGGCTGCTCATTCGCCAAAGCTGCGCTTGGCCCCCTCTAGGCAGTTGCGCAGCAGCATGGCGATGGTCATGGGGCCCACACCGCCAGGCACGGGTGTGATGTGCGACGCGTGCTGCGATGCTGCTGCAAAGTCCACATCGCCCACCAGGCGGTACCCACGCTTGCTGCCAGGGTCCTGCACAAACAACGGAACAGGCAGTTGTATCAGGCCACCAATGCCCCCGGAGGAATGCCCCCACTGACAGTGTCCGCATTTCATGCATTTCTGTCCACCACACGCAGCTGCCGATGATCCTACGAGACCTGATGATCTCATTTATCCTTTGCTGCCTCATGCAAAGCAAGGCCACCATCTGGTGTGAATGGGCATGCATAGAAAATCATATATGCGCGAGCATTGCAGGCACCGTGCAACCTCATACACAACATGGCACACATCGGTGGCGCAACATCACATCCACCAGCCTCACTTACATCCACTGCGTTGATGCCCACATCGATGACCACTGCCCCCGGCTTGATCCAGTCGCCCTTCACCATCTCAGCCCGCCCACATGCGGCAATCACGATGTCGGCGTCCCGGCAGATCTCCTCGGGGTTGCTGGAGCGCGAGTGCAGCACTGTGACGGTGCAGTCGCGGTTCTGCAGCAGCATGGCAACAGGCGTGCCCACGATGTTGCTCCGCCCCACCACCACGGCGCGCTTGCCCGCCAGCTCCACACCGGTGCGGTCCAGCAGCTCCATGCAGCCCTGTAAAGGGGTCAAGTAGGATGCTTTAAACCCTAACCCTACCCCATACACCCTAAATCCTGACCCGGCAGGTCCATGCAGCCCTGCACAGGGCGCAAGCGTGATGTGTGTCATGCCCGGTACACAAATAAGGCGGTAAGGTATGGCGACAATGTGTAAGGGTGCAACTATCATTATCATCAGCAGCAGCACAAGCTTTGGGCCAGTGATGATTGGGGTGCAAAATAATACAATGGGAATTAATTATTTGTGAGGGCATTTGCAATAAGTGAATTTGTGTGCTTTGCACCACCGAGGGCGTTCTCGGCATGCCGTGCCAGCAATAAGGCCGGGCCCGGCGCATTGTGAGTACCACACCCCACAAGCAAGAGCACATGGACACGCCCCCATATCCGCGCAGAGGAAAAGAAACGAAAAGAAAAGGATGCTTGTTCATGATTTCACCCACCTTGGGTGTGCACGACACATAGAGGGGCTCGCGCCCCCGCATGGCCAGGCAGCCAATGTTCATGGGGTGGAAGCCATCCACATCCTTCTCCAGGCTGATGGCGTCCAGCACCCGCTGCTCGTTAATGTGCTTGGGCAGCGGCAATTGCACAAGGATGCCGTGCACCTTGGGGTCTGCATTGTACTCGGCAACAGCCTGCGTGGCAGGAGAAATATGAAAGTTGCTAACCCCACGCAAGCGGCGCCTCCATATGCATGCGCGCCAAACCCCGCCTATATGCACTGCTATGCGGCGCTGAAAATGTGCACTTGCAGATCGTGCGCTCTCCCAGTCATTGCATGATGCAGTAGTAAAGATACACGCATGCGTACTTTGTAGTGGATATCAAGTCCTTATGGTACAGAGAGGTAGCAGAAAAAAACCATACCTTCAAGACGTCCTCCTCTATTGCATCCTCAGGCAGGTCTGTGCCAAATGATATGAAGCCAACCTCCTCGCAGGCCTTCTTCTTGTTACGCACGTACGTCTCAGAGTCTTTCCGGGCCCCTACCAGAACCACGGCCAAGCCTGGGACCTGCATGCATATAAATACAGGGTAATGCACTACATATGCATGCCATTTACAGAACAGGCGGAGGCCAGCGTGCAACACCGGATCCAAAAAGCACAACTGACTACCAATAAAAAGGCAGCCGACGCCACTCATACAGTGTGACAATGGCTGTGCATGAGCGTGCAGAGCTGACAGCGGTGCAGTTTGTGTTCTAGCACAGCAACGTGATGGAACTGCGCCAGGGCACCAACCTTGCCGTGCTTCTCCTTCAAAGCTGCTACTTCAGCTCCTATCTCCTCACGCACCACCTTAGCAATCCCCTTGCCGTCAATCAGTGCTGCATAACAGAGTTCAATTCAGGTGGCTGGGTGGCGCGAAGTGAGAAAGTGGACGGCATGCCTTGGGGCAGCGACGTACCAGCCCCTGACGCCTTATCCTGCTGCTCCATTGTAGCGCTTGACGCCACAACTTGGTACCTAATAGCTCTCCTGCGAAGGGCTGCTGCAGAGCGGCTGCAAACCAATCGCTGTGGGCCTGCACCAATGGCAGGGCGCCGGCTACCGATGAGTTGGGGCTGAAGCTGCAGCGGCAGTGCAATCATGCTTGCTATATACGGTCAATTGTGCTCCATCACACCACAGGGCATCCCTTTATCGTGCTGCAAACTGCTTGGTCCCTGAAAAACGCTCTGCTTTTTGCCCCAAAATAGGCAAAGATTAGGGTTAGGGGGAATACATTATGACAATTTCCTCCAAAGCGGTTGACCCCAGCTCGATGCCTACAAAAGAACTTCACTGGTTCCACAAAGGGCAAACAGGTTGTGGCGTAGAATAAGCAAAGCTACAGTAAAACCTTCTGCGCTTTGACGACGGCGCAGTTGCTGAACCTCCAGCGTTGACAATCGTGCGCGAGTGCTGCATGACCCCGCCAGTTGACAGCAAAACTAACGTTCAGCAACACTACCTACGTTGAGTTCGAAACTTACGGTGCAACCGTTGCGTGCTACAGAACCTTGAGGGGCATCAACACCGTACCTGCCTTTCCGGGCCGTCATCGTGTTATATTCTCGCTGGGTGCCCTCACGATGAGCACCATGTGGATGCCAGCAGCAGCGTTGCAGGACGAGAACAGCAACAGCATGCTCCTGTCCAGGAAACAGGCTGGTGGGGATGAAAATGTGGTCCCAGCCTTTGGGAAGGCACAGGGCAAAGGGGCTGGGCTAGGGACGACAAGGAAAGCCTTGGGTAACATAACCAACCAGGGACTGGGACCCGCTGCTCACAAGCCTGGGGGTTTGAAGACACCAGGGACAGGCCTGAAAGCAAGGAAGGCTTTGGGGGACATAACAAACGCCACTCCCAACCCAACAGTCCGGGAGCAGCTCAAGCCAGCACAACCCAAAGTACAGCACCTTCCAGTGCAGCAGGCTCCAGTAGACCCTCTGAGGCAGCGAGCAGACTTGTATGCAAGGGATGGCGTTGAGAGCTTGGCGGGGAAGGGCTGGGAAGACTTGCAGAGGGACAGGCAGCTTTCGCAAGAGGATGCATTGTCCACCAGTTTCAAGGCCATTGAGAGGTTTGCCACCCAGCGGTACTCGCTTCCTGTGTTCAAGGTAACGGTTGCCCTTGCAACAAAAAGTTACAAGTCTTCTAGCAACGAAAATGACCACGCTTTGAATTTTGGCATCTGACTGCCATATTTCCTGTGCCAGGCTCGAGCCTACACGCCCATCCTTCAAGCAGACCTCCCCATGCAGTTTGAGACCGTCAGGGACCTTCCCTTGACGCCCAGTACACCTACTGGTAAGCGCAGTGAATATTGAATAACAGATATTGTGGTTTAGCTGTTTTTCTGTGCTGCTTGTTCAATATGCCTGCAACTAGGTATGCCCTCAGCTAGTGGTGTCTTGCAGGCATTACTTCGGAACTCAGCTTGGGGGACTTCCAGCCAGACGTCAGTCTGCTTCCAGAAGTCAACTTCCCAGACAGCGATATGGACATGGACCTGGATGATTAGGCTGTCAAGAAAGACAGCCATTGTTGTCTTCGCCGCCAGTTTGAAAGTTTTCCCAATTGGATGAAAGCAGACCTATTAATGCGGGAGGGTATAGCAGATCTCTGCAGTGCCGTATCGCTTGTCACAGCAGCTTGTGCAACGCTTTTGGATTTTACATTTTGATGTTATTTTTCCACTTAATTTTCCAGTCAAAGTTTTAGCACCCAGGAACACGGGGCTGCGATCATAGTGCGTGACAGGGCAAGAACCGTGTGTGGCTGGCTGCCAGTCTGGACCGCAAACTCACTTCATTCCATCCCGTAGGTGGTGCATGTTCAACCTTTGGCTTTGCAGTTGTCCAACTTAGAAATAGTCAGCGGGGAAAGTTGGAAGCATGGCGCTTCAATGTTTTCCCAAAAACACGTGTATATTACTGCATTATTTCTGCAAGTTGTATGTGATCATCGGGCTCTGTGAATACAGAATGCTTGACGTGGTGACGTGGTGGCAAACTGTGGCATCAGCTGCCACAGGGTAAATTGGCTCAGCCGCTTGGGGCCAAACATTGCAGCGGCCCTTCAAAGCCTGCAACTACCTGCTTTGACAGACCTCGACTGCATCATAGAACAGCACCATACTGCTAGGAATGGTCACAGCAGCCAAGAGCAGAGTTTCAGCCATTGGCAAACTCAATGCCATTGCCAGGCTGTGGGCAGGCAGAGGAGTCTTGGGCACCACCACGTCCACCTCTGACGGTGACTCAGTGACTGCAGTTCTTTCACTCGATATGTTCACGATTACCTGCCTAATGATGCTAAGCATCATGCTTGGCGGAAGCTTGGCAAAACCAACATGTTGCTTTGCTGCGGTATGACTCACCTGCAGGCACCTTTTTGTTAATAGGCATGCCACATGCATGCATATCAGCCAAGCAACCCCAGGGTACCAGTGTTACAACCCCTCAAGTAGTGCCTTGACACCCCACACTGGGCCAGCAGTGCCTAGTTGTCAATTAAGATGCCACACCATTGAAACTGAAGTACTATACAGGAGGACATGGGCGCTGTAGTTGGTGTTGTTGACGTGCCTCGTCAACGCTATGCCATTTTGGCAGCTGGCCACCCTCCAGTGGGGACTTTGCTTGACCAGTACGTGCCACACGCCCACAACTAACCCGTTGCACTGGTCTGTAAGTCACCCCACCCCCCCCCAAAGCTGCCCAGGTAGTGTCTAGGTCACTTGGGTGTCGCCACATGCCACACAACCCTAGGGTTTGTGCACGTTCTTCCGACAAGCCGCGCCACCTGTACAAAAGTTCTACCAGTGGTCCAAAGTGGCAATACCAGTGGCATGAAGCATCTTTACCTTGATGTACAGGTATGGCGACTATGGCTCCATGTTCGTCCCTCTCCTGGAAGACACCAGCCACAGGGAGTGCTGGGATGTGTTCCATGTGTACAAGGGGGAGTTCCCAACCAGCGCCTGCCTAGCGGAGTATGACGCTGTCATCATCAGTGGCAGCCCGTAAGTGTGCTGGTGTAGTCTCAGAGCAGGGGCTGCAGTGTTGACTCGCACTTAGGCATGTATATGGGCATGCCTGCGGTATCGATGTATTGCACCGCCAACTAAACGATGGTCAGAATTGAATTGGCACACCATTAGTCCAATGAGGCTGCATTTGGTAGGGGTCGAAATGAGGATGATCAGTTGTGTACCGGTAGACAAAGTTGATTGTGTGTGCTTAGGGATGACTCCTTCTCCAGCGACCCGTGGGTGGTGAAGCTGCGGGAGGTGGTGCGCCAGATGCACACGCGCAAGCAGAGAGTCCTGGTGCGTGGTGGTGCAGATTGTCTGGCGTGGTCATGCATGCGCTGTGTCCATCTAATTTATATGATTTATATCTAATTTATATAACAAATTTATATATTCTGTAATAAACTTCATTACTTTATTGTTAGGCGTTGTTGTAGGCAAATATTTTTGACCCAAAGTACAATGCGCCACACCTTGCATGCTAGCAGGCTGGTGAGAGGCGTCGCCTCAGATGTACCAATAGGTCCTCATTGCATTGCCATTGGCATCTGCAATACAAAGGCTCAGCCCACATCGGACTGTCTTAAGGACGCTCATAGACAACAGAAGGCAGGTTTGCAGCACCCTGGCAGGCGGGGTACTGAGTTCATGATGTTTTGCATGGCTCTCACTGATATTGCCATGCTTCCTCAGGGAGTCTGCTTTGGGCACCAGCTGGTTGCGGTTGCCCTAGGAGGGCAAGTGAGCAGGGCGGGGTTTTGGGAGATTGGAGCGCGCACGGTACAATTTACATCCGAGGCACATGGTCAGCATTGGGCCAGTCACATGCCACCTTCCTTCAACATCACTGAGATCCACCAGGATCAGGTAATGGACCCATGCACGTGTGGCAATGCTGACCTGGCGCATTGTATGCGGCAAAAGGACGATGATGGGAGACATTTCTATGTATCTGTATTGAAAAAGTTCTTATTTTAGTCAAATAATTGCCTCTAGAAAATGTGCACTGCCAAGCATGCTACATGTTGTCATGGCCACAAAATGTTTGCCATGGAATATATTGGAACAAACCATTCACTTGTTTGTTGTTGCAATTTGTGTGCAGGTCTTGGAGCTGCCAGGCGAAGCCAGCGTGGTTGCCTCCTCACCAAACTGCCCAGTAGAGATGTTTGTCGTGGGAGAACACATACTGTGCATACAAGGTACGGGGACCACAGCAGGGCAGTCTGCCTCACATGTCCAGTCTGTTAACTGCATCGCTGGATTCAGGTATTGCAAACCACGCCATGACCAGGCACAGAACATGACTTGCATCACAAGGGCTGATGGTGCGCTTGCATTATCGGCACCTGCCATGAAAGCCACCGCACCTGTGTGGTCGCAGGTGCCCACCATAATCTAATGTCCAATAAATCAAGAAACGTTTTCACTCCCACCTGGCGTATACGAAAGCTGGTCCAAGTTCAATGCCCCCCATGCAAGCAGCATTTCCCCCGTTTGATTAATGCTCCCCTCCAATCGTGTGCCTGGCGCATGGGTGTTCTTTTTGCAGGCCACCGAGAGATCCCTTGGAGAATTCTTCTGTCCCATGGGTGTTATGACGCATGAGCATTTCTTTTTTCAGGCCATCCAGAGATCCCCGAGAGCTACACCAAGGCGCTGGTGGACTGGTGCACAGACCACAGGCCAGGCACATTCCTGCCCGGCACGCGGCAGGCAGTGTGGGACAGCTACAGCACATGCCAGGTGGCGGGCAGGGACAGTGAGCTGGTGGGCATGCTGCGCGCGTTCCTCAGGGGCGGGGCACAATAACGGCGATGATTTGGGGTGGGAGTGGGGCCGGGCTGGTGGACATGCCGGGGGCATTTCCCCGGAAGGGGGGGCGTTCCTCATGGGCGAGGCAGAATAATACTGAGGATACGGGGTGGGAGGGGTTCAGGGCTGGTGGCCATGGCTGCGCCATAGCGTGCTCTCGCCTGCAGCCGCTGGGGCCCGCCAAGCAGCCAGCGGTAGGGTGGCGGATGCATCACATGTTTTCTACTGCGTCAGCTGGCTGAACTCCACCAACATCAGTACATTGCGCAGCAGCGGGTTTAGGGTTTAGGGTCAGGAGGGCACCTACCTTGCGCGCCCACCGCCATGCCCATGGCATGGAGGACCACGAGTCCATGGCTTAATGCCGAGAACATTTGTCAGCAGCATGACAGACCTCCACAAGTCCAGCTAGGGACCTTTGCTGAAGGCAGCCAATAAGGTTGTAGGATACCCTAGTAGGGTTTTTGACCTTGCATTCCGAATATTCCTGCACCCCCGTCACATGGGCCCATGTGCATGAACACTGCGCTAATGCATGCATATGATTAGCCAAGTGGATCGCTGGCTCGTTCTCATACGAAGCCACCCTGCGAACCGCTTGCAGTTTGCAGCCTCGTTCTCTGCTAAACATTGGAGCTGTTTGTTGCTCTCTTGCACACCAGTACCTTCCCTGCTGCACTGATTCATACGTCACCGGTGTCGTAACCCTTCCGGGACTTTGGCATGCAGTCCCGCGCGGCGCGCTGGCACACAACCTTGCACCATGGTGGACCAGCAACACGGCCCAGGGAAACATGTTCTAGTCGTTGGAAGCACGGGGCACATCGGCAGCCTTGTTACCCGGCAGCTGTTGCAAGCGGGATATAGGGTTAGGGCGCTAGCCAGGCCAGGCAAGGCACCACCCTCTGCTTCCGAGACCTTGCCAGAAGGGGACAAAGGCGAGCTTGAGGTGGTACACGGGGAGGTGACACAGCCCGAGACGATCCAAGGCGTGGCTGACGGCTGCGAAGTGCTGGTTTCAGCGCTGGGCGTGCGCTCGGTGACTGATACCAGCGATGGGACTGTGCAGTCTGTGGACCGAGACGGGACTGTGAACGTGTTCCGCGAGGCCAAACGGGCTGGGGTGAAGCATGTGGTGGTGGTGGGGACGCTGGAAGGGCCACGTTCGCGTGACACGGTAGAGATGTCAAGGTGAGGACCCATGTAAGTACCCATGTGGGTAGCCATGTGTGGTGACCTTATTGCTTCCACCGGAATGTGTGTTCTTTCGTGGGCGTACTAGCCTCAAACAACTGGAAAATATTTTGTTGCTTTTTCCAAGATTCCAAAGCTGCCTCTGATTGCCTCTTGAGAATAGTGGGGACTCAGACATGACACGGCATGTGGTATGGGGCACAAAACCCCCAATCTGGATGTGGCTGTGGCAACCAAAATAGACTACACCATAAGCTTGCAGAGTTGATAAAAAATACACTAGGTCGTGGCTCATATTGGCTGAAAGGGTTCTGTGCACCTGCAGGGCCAAGGAAGAGGCCATCGACACCGTTCAGCGGGAGGCAAAGGAAGCAGGCATGACCTACACCATCATCCGCCCAACCGCATACTTCACCGATTTTGTCGACTACCCATGGGCCAAGATCACCAAGACCTCCTCATGGAGCATCCCATGCGGCGGCACCGCGCGCATCAACCCCATGCATGGCGAGGATGTGGCTGCGTTCATCGTCCAACACCTTGAGGACCCTGGCTCCTTCAACAAGGAGCTTCCCATCGGAGGGCCCGACACCTTCACCCTGTCAGAGGTGGGCTACATGATAGCCAAGGCGGTGGGGAAAGAGAAGGAGTACCAGCCCAAGAGCATCCCCTACTGGAAGCTGCGCCTCGCGCTTGCTGTGCTCGGCATTGCTGGGTGGGTGTGGCGCCCCGCAAGCCAAACAGCGGGGCAAGTCAGCTGGCTGGTTAGCATGTCCACAAACGATTCAGTGGCACCGGCGTATGGCGTGCACCATCTGGATTCCTTCCTGCGCATCAAGGCAGCCAAGGAAGCAAAGGGCAGCTGCAGGGCGGTGACCGAAGAGTAGCCTGGCAGCCTAGTATTAGTCCAGTGCCATGTATCATCATGGTGGGTTCATGCGGGCCAAATGTGTACCATACACCCTTTCAGTGTGCAGTGTTGAGCATGCCTGCGGCAGCGTACAAACATGGCTGCTTGGCATCTGCTGGCCAGAGACGGATGGTTAGTACAACAATTTGCGTATGAACAGATTGAGAAGCTGATCAACATGACAATTTTGGCGTGTCTGATTGGATTTGAAACTTTTAGTTGATTGACCAATAATGTCCGGGATGAAGAGTCGTGCTACTGTTCATTGCAACCTTTCTGTTTCTCTTGCACACAGGGTTATTTTTTGTTGCAAACATACATCGGTGGGTCCATGCTGCTGGAACAAACAGTTTGCTAGCGGCGCAAGTCTGCAGATCCTGATATACATGGCACAGGGTCCATTATTTATGGGCCATATGCCCTTTTCTGCCATTAGTTAACTCAGCCTTATAATGGTAGTATTCTCATTGCCATCGCTTATAGTTGGACCACTAGGCGATGTTCAGGTATATGGGACAAATAGTAACCTTTAACCAAAATTCCACTGGCTGTGTACAGTTGCGAAGCCAGGACTAATTCATATTTTAGTACAGCACGGTTGAAAGTACAGGGGCATAGCGCAGTCCACTTTGTGGCCATGCAAGGTTCAACAATGGCATTACGAGCATTGCTTGGCATATTTTGTAAGTTACGAGGTAGAATCTGTGTGTTTTACAAGGGTCTGAAAACGAATCGTCTGATTCAAAACCTTCGCAATACATCTCAGAGCATTTGCAATCACAATACGGTCCTACAACAGCGGAACCTGACACAGGTGACACTGGCAAAACCGCATGAATATATAGCAAACTTGCAACGGTTGCAAGTTGAACGTTGCATTGTTGAACACATGTTTTGCTCCAAGAGGTACCGCTGATACTATTGGAATACTGGACGGGGTACTGTGTAACACAAGCACTTGGGATGCATTGCACCGCGCTTAACCAAATGGCGGCTCTGCGCCAGGCTCTAGAGACCACAATGACCGCAATCACTCGCCATGCGCGCTCGTGCATGCATGTACGACTTCCAGCTGGCCAGTGCGCAGGCTATAAATATACAGCCGCCTGAGGCCAAGATAGCTGCGGTTGATATTGACAAAAAAAAGTTGCCCATAGCTATGCCACAGCTGTCGCCACGGCAACAGCCGCATCCTCCCCTTGCTGACCAGACCCCACTACCCCCCCTGCAGCCAGTGCCACGTCACAGGTTGGCGCCACGTTGCCAGGTGGCGGCAGGGGCGCCAGCTCGAATGGCTCCTGCAGCTCCATGCGCTTGGGTGGCGACTCCAGGGCCTCGGGTGGCAACAGAGGCAGGGTTTCTTGCAGGACTTGGGCAACGCTGGTGGCGGTGCGGAGGGAGGTGTCCACCTGAGGAGGAAGGAGCGGGGCACATTTAATTTTACAATACTATGAAAGTTTATCATACTGCAAGTTACTCTGATAGCAGGAGGACTTTAATATATTGCTTGAATATGTGACACATTAAAGTCCTCCTGCTGAGAGTAACAATTGCCACACGTGGTCCGCAATGTACCCAATTTCAAGAGGAAAACCCCTACGCATGACACCCACATTAGAAACCCATGGACGTGCTTTTACCAATGCTTGCACAATATCTGTAAGACATATAGAACAGACTGCTGATGTACCTGTGTAGCTGAAATGCAACTACGGTACTTGCCAGCTGCACACAATTTCCCAGTGCCAACCACACCGTCCTCCCACCCCCGTACACGCACCGCACATCTCCATCGCTTCCCCCCCTTCTCCCCGTGGAACATGCCCAGCAGCGGCTTCATGAGGGTGCGCACGCTGGGGTCGCGGTGGCCGTCGGGTTTCACAGCCCACTTGCCGCAGATCGCGTCGGCGTATTTCGTGTACTCCTCGAGAACCTGGAGCAATGGGAGGCGACTTGATTCACCAGCTAGAATAAAACTTTATTTTTTTTCTTTTCTCCATTATTTGTTTTACAGTATTGTGTTGGTAAGTACTAGTTGGTCAGTTCAAACTGTTGAGAATTCAAACTAATGAAGACCTCTATATTGCTAGCTTGACTGTTGTCCACCATCAACCATCTACCCCACACACCCCACTAGGCTGAGCCCCTACACCCCCGTGCCTCTCCCAGCCCCCAGTGCGCACCTGCCGCCGGCTGATTGCCCTGCTATGCTCCTCGCCAAACACCGCCCGGTCAGCATCCCCCAGGCAGTCCCAAGGCATGTTGTACGCAGCGCGCCCTATCATCACCCCATGTATGCTGTGGCCCCCGGGTGCTGTGTGGGCGATGGCGGCAGACGCCTGCGCAGTGTCTTGGACGCCCCCATTGAGGCTGAACTCAAGGTGCGGGAAGTCGCGCTGGAGTGCCCACACCCACTCCCACCTGCAGAGGGGTGCGGGGTGGGGATGAGGATGGCGGTCATGTTGTGATGCGTGGGGGTTGGGGGGGAGTGGGGGGAGAATGGTGGTGCCGTGATGCGTGCGGATAGGCAGGAGGCACGGGTGTGTCGCACAAGCAGTGGTATGCATTGACGCGAGTTGAAAGTACTGTACGAAGGCATCTACATGCCATTGCATGCGCATGACACGGTGTCACAGCACCGTTCATAGATGATATAACCATCGCTATATTCCACAGAATTAGACGGCACCAAGGCCCTGGAACCATCGCACTTGTGGTCCCCATCCCTCCTACCGCATCCCACACCCCACCGCCCGCACCTCAGCGGCGGAATCGTTCTGTTCTGGTGAGGGTTGAGCCCCTTGAGCAGGCACTTGCGCGAGTGCAGCACAAAGTGGGTCACGGAGGAGCCCTCAGACACTGTCCGCACAAACGTGCACAGCTCCTCGTACGAGTCTGCGTTGTCCACCCCCAGCCTGCACTTGACTGTGATGGGGATGTCCACCGCCTCGCACATGGCGCGGCATGCGTCGGCCACTACCTGTGGGCGCAGCATGAGCGCGGCGCCGAAGCAGCCCGCACCCGCCACGCGGTCGCTGCAGAATGGAGGAAATAACATAAAAGGGCATATTCATTAAGTCATTGTATTAACAAAATTTAATATTAAACTGATTGAATATTATATATGTATTTCGGTGTGGGTTTGTGAGGGTGCAATGACGATTTTCTTGATGCGGTTGTGGGCTAGTGAGTGGTGGGTGGGGGTGGTGGCAGTGCCTTGTAATAGATGTGCGGGTTGCGCAATGCGGGAAGGGTGCCGTGGCGGGAATGCAGTACAATGGCCACATCACATGGCGACATCTCATGCAATTGAACGTGCAGATGAAAGGCACGATAGAACACATTTGTTACCGACAGCCACCGAGGTTATATCATGATCGCGGGTAGCCACCCATGCGATGTCTCTACATTGTGACGAGTCATCGAACACATATCGTGCTCACCTGGGGCACCCGCAGTTGAGGTTGATCTCATCGTACCCATACCCAGCCACGATCTTGGCTGCCTCAGCGAGCGTCTCCGGGTTGCTCCCCCCCAGCTGGCACACGATGGGGTGCTGCTCGGGGGGGAACCACAGCCACTTGTCCCTATTAGGGTTGTGCAGCAGGGTTTGGTCAACCACCATCTCGGTCCACAGCCAGGTGCGCTTGGAGATGATGCGCGCCAGCTGGCGGTAGTGCACGTCGGTCCAGTCCATCCTGGGGTTTAGGGTTTAGGGTGAGACGAGGGCGTCGTAGTGTAACTCCTAGTAATGTACAGACTGAGGTGCTGAATTGAGGCGCAAACGCCTGTCTTGCACGCATTGGCAATAGCTCTTGCAGTATCACACCCGGCGTTGCATAAGGTGTGGCCATATCCTAGTACAGTGCACTGTGCTGTTGCAGGATCTAGCAGGGTGCGCATGGAACTACAAGGCCGCACTGGTGCCCGATGTGCAAGGGTGCGCAAGTGCAGGGCCTACACAGCAGTGCCCTGGCATTGCAGCGCAGCAGTACAAGGACTTACATGGGTGCCACACTGAGCAGCTGCCTGTCTGTCATGGCGCCCGCGTGCATCTGGCGCTGCCCGATCGCCTGCTTGCCACTGCCCCCTGGTCCCTCCGTGTTGCCAGCCACACACAGCACCTGTCTTACTGCCCGTGTGTGGTGCAGCTGGGGTCGTTGTGGGTGTATACACCACCCCTGTGGCCTGCTGTGTCGACTGCTGGTGTGTGGGGAGTGTGTGGGATGGGGGTTGGGCTGCGCCTTGGGTTGAGAGGACAGGAAGGCTGCGAGGCAGGAGGTACTTCGAGGGAAGCTTGCACGCACCGGCGCAACTGGCATCGCTGGGGACGGTGACGCCAGCTACATGTGGCGGTGCTGGGGTTGGGCAGGGGTGGGTGGTGGTGGCTGTACCAGGGGGTGGTGGCTGGTGGCGGTGGCTGGTGTGGAGTAGAAGGAAAGCTCTGCAGCCACCAAGTTGCACTGATGTAAGGTAGTCACTTGCGCAAAACAGCTGTTATTGTTCCCAAAGCAAGTGGTTTTGTGAGAGCTGGGTGCAGGCGAAGAGCGGGACACACCCGAAGGTAACAGTAGCCAGCCCAGTCCGTATGCATGCACATGCAGTATCGCAAAGTTTTCTAGCAACCCCTGTCACTTGCCGTATAAAAACCAGCCAGTTGCCAAATATGGCCAGAAAGCGACCGACAGAGTTCAGAATTATTACCTGGGGCCGCTGCTATTTTCCCGCCGTTTTCAGGAGTCACTCAGGTGCCAGACACTTGCCACTGCAGTTGCCCATAAGTAGCATGTGCACGTACCCACAGCCCTCACCTTCTACCACCTGGTGTTCCTCCTGGTCCCTTCTTGTTGCGTATGTGTCTAAGTAAAGCCTGTGGGTTCAAGGCGCAGCGTTTACCTCGAGTTCCCCACATGCATGCATATGCCAAACCACTCGGAAACGTGCATGCACCCAGCTTCTGGCAGTAACCCCACTCCCGCGCAACAATGGAAGGCCCATCGTCACGGCCCGTCCCCGACCAGAAGACGCTGGCTTTGATTAACACCTACATCGCCCACACGGCCAACTTGCTCAATACCTTTGCAGTGACATCGGAAAGCAAGCTTCTGGAAGTCAACCGCTCCATCAAGGAGCTGGATGCCAAAGTGACGCTGCTTGAGAGGAAGCTGGAGACAGCCCAAGTGACAATCCCAACCGTGCCTGTGGAGCAGCCACATGTGGATGTAGCACCTTCCCCAGTCAGCTCAAGGTAGGAACCTGGCTTTTCAGGCATATGGGCACACATGTTCTGCACGCCTGCAGTGCGGGACACTGCACCTGTCCCAACGCATTGCCTGTGGTTTGTTTTGCTCGCGGCGGGTGCTCGGTAAGATTCTTAAATCAGCGTTTTCCTTCAGGCAAGACCCAGACCCCTTCACAGACGCTGGTGCTTCATCTGAGTCAGCACCGCAGCCTGGGGAGGGCTCCAGTGGCCAAGAAGGAGGCAGGGGCATGGTAGAGGCTCAGACGGAGGCTGTCCAAGACGAGGGGGCCAGCCCGAGGTTGACGGTTGCGCACTCCAACCCCTTTGGTGCCAGCTCGTCCAGCGACGAGTCAGGTGATTATCACAGGGAGAGGGAATGGTTAAGGCCAGTGCTCTCTGACTCTGTGCCATTTCCTCAAGCAATGCTCAACACCTGACACGAAGCGCATAGGTCATTTAATGGTTTATGCTATTCTATTGTTTGTTTATGGTGTTCATTTTGCTTTTTAGGTGACTCCTCTGATGAAGCCAATGAGCAGGTGGAGCAGCGTGAAGGGGAGGACGAGGGGCAGGATCAGGGTCTGGTACAAAACGGCACTCAGCCCACTCGTCCAGTGGAGCAAGCGGGCGACGTCAACCCTTTCCACTAGGAGCAGCATGCGCCATGGCCAGGGGCAAGCCAGCCAAAGATGGGTCTTGGCAGCGTCTTAGCCATGTCTTTTGGGTGGTGTTGGGTTACAGTATTCCACCGTTGAACAAATTGCAGGCGTGTCACTGGCTTTAATTGTGTATTGTCAGCTTGAATCACAACACTTTGCGCTCTGACTGTAGGCACTTTCACCACTCGAGAGCACCAAGTGCCTAGCTAGGTGATAAGGACCTTGATTATTCATGCTGCAGGTTCCACTTTTGCTATGTGTAGGGACATAGCTGTTCTTCAAGTAGCTTCTTCTTTATTCGATATTTGTTGTTGTTTTCCTACCCGCTTCTTTTGTGTACATTTAGCTAGTCACACTGTGTTTGACACACTGTTCGTCTGTCGCTCGTGCCGCTGAACACTTGATTGTAAACCCAACAGTATAATACCCTCCCTTAACAACTGTATGTTCGACTCTTGTCACGTTTGCACCGCACCCTGGGGTGTTTGATCAACCCCATTCTGGGGATGTCCATCATTCCGCCAGGGATTTGTACACCCATGTCGGGATTGGGTCGAGGCTACCCAGCAGCATCAGAAAAAATCGGGTGTCGTAGCGATCTGTGCTTTTCAACGACGTGCTACTTGAGGAGGACGCGTTGCAAGCATAACTCGCTATACAAGCGGAACTCCATGAGTGCGCAACAATCAAGCAAGCTGCCACCGACATAGCACCTCGTCATCACGCGACCCTAGCCATCACTTTCCACCCAAAACTCCGACACCCCATCAGGGAGCCGTACTGTGCTATTGCGCACAGGCACACGCTAGGAACCATGGCGCACCACATGTTTGCGATCTTCAGCCGAGGTGAGGCTCCCGCTCCTCGGTTTCCGTTGGAAAAGCACTCAATCGCGGGATGTCCAGTGCATGCGGTGACGTGTACTATCCTGTGTGTACGACAACCCCGACCCCAAACGTGTGCCTTGCTTGCTCTCCGCGGTGCCTAGGGTACCGGTGCCATCCCCTTGTATCGTCACAAATTGCTGACTGGGCTCCGCACCCCTCCGCAGACGTTGCTCGTCCGCCCACGGGCTTGGAGATCACCCTGCTGATGGAGCACATGGAGCAGCGTCCAAAGACCAACCCGTTCGAGGTCGCGCCCGATAGAGAGGAGCGCAAGGTAACTTGAACAACACGGGCATCTACTTTCACTTCCTGTTCGCCGATGGGCAGTCAGCTCACGCCAACCCAGCTGAATTTTACCCGGGTTGGCCCTATAGGCTACAGGCACTAGGTATGGCTAACAGCAATACCATGCCTCGCAGCTGGCTTGCCGCAAGAGCTTGGACAAGCACTACGAGGAGTGCAAGTCCCCCAGGAAGCAGAAGATAGAGCTCGAAGATGGCAACGGTTTTACTGTGGAGGACAGCCCATACTGCCATGTGGCCTCGAGGAGTGGAGTGAGTGTCATCTTCGCTGGGGAAGTTGCAGAGTGGCCCGGGATCGATGCAGTTTCTGCGGCTCACAACGGTAAGGGTGGTGCCCACAATGACGGGATGCTGTGTTTCAGTTGTGTTCACAACAGTAGACTACCTCCACTGATCATAGCAGGGGGGGGGTGCCCTGTTGTGCAGGGTGGCCTTGCAAGGCTTTTCACCACCTGCTGTGCCTATGCATGAGTGCTGGTGAAGATGACACGTATGATGTGACTAGTCTGCAGCAGTACTGCCACCTAATAACCCTCATGCGTGTCCCGCTGGAGTACTGCCACCTATAGGGTGAGGGTTATAGGGTCAGCTACATAACCCTCATGCATGTCCTGCTGCAGCGTTTGTTCGGGGCGAGCCCGTGTCAGGGCACAACGACGCCAACTGGCTGCTGGACTTCTACGACACCTTCAACATCTACACAGCGCCCGACGTCACCGAGGCAGCCCTGCGCGCGCTGTCCAAGGTGAAGGGCCAGTTTGCCTTTGTCATCTATGACCGGGTGCTGAAGCGTGTGATGGCCGCCAGGGATGCAGAGGGCCTGGAGCCACTCTTCTGGGGGGTGTCTGAAGGTGGGTGCAGCATGCACCATCATGGTGGGCACAGCCCCTGTGGCTAACAAGTACTGCCACATGTGCATAGGCTATTGCCCAGAGAAATATATTTGAGCAACCCTGTGGAACAGCTGGCAAGGCCGGATGCACATGTGGCATTCCCTCCTGGAGGGCACAAGGCACCCTTATTACGGGAGGTGACTTGTGCACATGGTCTGCAAAACTCCGCATCGCCAGCAGAGATTTTGTGTGCCAATTGGCACCGCCCCCATTCTCCTGTCCATGGATGCAGACCACACCGCTCTTACCCCAGTGGAACTGTTGGCGATGGTGGTTTCCTGTTCCCTGCTACAGAAGACAAGTTCATGCTGGTGCATTCTTGCTGTACACTGCTGGCGCCGATGGTTTCCTGTTCCCTGCTGCAGACGGCAGGTTCATGTTGGTGCATTTCTGCTGTGCACTGCTGGTGACGATGCGATCCCGTTCCCTGCAGACGGCAGGTTCATGCTGGGCACCGACGTGACTGACCTGGCTGAGTGCAACCCCAGCGCCACCCACTTCCCCTCAGGCACCATGTACATGAGCCAGGGCAACGTGCTGGCGGTGCACCCGGGGGAGATGGGCTGGGTCATCCCGCACGAGCAGTGGCCCGGCAAGCTGTTTTCCTTTGTGGAGGCCAGGGACCACAAGCACTGGCGGACGGTGAAGGTGGGTGGCCAAGCAGGTGGCGCACGCGCTGTTTTGCAAGGCAATGTTTAGAGTATTGGTGCCATGGTGGCCGCATGCCTGCTTGCTCACGTGGGTCGGCCCCTGCCATTTCGGTCTTGGGGGCATTTGGTACCACCTGGGTGGTGTGCAAGGTGGCTTCCACGGCTCTGTAGCTGCACGCAGCCGTAGCAACATACACGTTGAAACTGAAATTGCTGCTGCTTTGTGCGTGGTCGGTTGTCTGACTAAATGGTGTACGCATGGTGTCGGTCCCTGAACCCTAAACCCACGGTGCATCCCCCTGCAGGCCATCCCCCGCGTGACCTCCCAGGGCTGCATCTGCGGGACTGTGTACAAGGTGGCATCGGAGCACAACATGGCAATGGCATCCTAAGCAGCCATCTGGTGGGCTGTGGGGGGGGCTTCAGCTATGTAGATCAGTGTAATAATTATGCGTGGGGAAGGCCATGGGAAGCTGTATTTTGTTGGGCATGGGGCGGTCACATGCATGTGGGGATCAGCAGAATGGCAGGCCATCGGCTGGTGGGCAATGGCTGCTCATGAGGGAACCTGTTTCTATGGAATACAGTTGAGAGTTAATATTCCTTGGCCAGTGCAACTGTCAATGGTTTGCAAGCAATCATGTGCCACAGTGGGCGTTCTGGCAGCATAATCCTTTCTGCATGGGCGCCCCTGTCTTTTCCACGAATACAATGCGATCTTGCTGGCTCAGGTGCAAGCAGGAACACACATTGATTGTTGTTGTACATTAGAACATGTACAATAACAATTTCCAAGCAAGCAATTGATGCACCAGTTAGTATGAAGCTGCAGGGCAAGGCATTTTACTCGGGATGGTGCACACGGAACAAATTGATGCAAGAGTTTCCAGTCACAGCATATTTCAATGGTGGATTGTTGATAGAATGTAGAGAGATTACATGAGAACAACAGGTTGCACTGCTGTAGGTGAATCCAGTTTCAATCGCGTGTGCGCATGCACGTACAGTCAACAGTCACATCAAACACTTTGTATTTTTGCTGGTACAGTCAAGTCCACGGCATGCTGTTTGCCCTCGGGGTCATGTATTAGCTAGGATCCATACGCAACTGCACTCAGTGACACAGTCTGTCTTAAAGTTGGTATGCTCATCTTTTGCCACGGTGAACCATTTCAAGTGCATTTACCGTATCTGTTCATACGATAATCATCAGTTAAAAACACAGGACAGGGTTGGACAAGCAGTATTGATGGCGTAGTACGCCTCGTTAAGGCAGTCTCATTCCATCATCAAAAAAGTTCAAAACGGTTAAGCTAGCGACGCTACGCCGTACCAGGTCAGGGCCTCTACAGGTGCTGGTCACGCGAGGCTGGGGACATTGTCAAGCTGTACTATTGCAGGTTTTGCAATGAACATTCGATGCAACTTTCACGCTGAAGATCAGTCAACGAGTGCTTCCACAAAATAACTGCCAGCAGGTGCTGATCCCGTCCTCATAACGCTGACAACGTGAGGCCAGCATTGCTCAGGTGTGCCTTTCAAAGCCAGCGGCTGAATCTGCTCATTAACACAAACTTTTGGCCTGCGCTTTTAAAGCGCAGGCCCCATTCCTGCGCCAGCAGTGCAATGTCATATGTCATGCAGCCAGGTATTCTGAGCTGAGCCGAGAAGCATTAAATTTTGGTAATTCCCAACTGTACAAAAAAATGCCTTTGTGCATCCCTTCCTCCATTCTTTCCTGTAGTACATGACTGTACATGCGGCCCAACTCACAATGCTCCTCAACTGTCATGTGTTACCACGCGCGGTGCTGGGTGCGACACGTGGCACCCCCTCAATCTTGAGCACCGCCGCCCATGGCTCAACCCCCTCGGTCCCCGGCGTGCCTCTCCCTGGGACCCACACCCGCATCCCCGGCCCACCCTTTTCTGCCAGCGGTTGCCAATGCAGGTGCTCCGGGCCAGCTGCGCTTGGTTGGAAGCCCAGCAGTGTGACCACAGTGCTGCTGCCACCTGTAGGTGCCTTGAGATCAACCGCACAGTACCCTTCCGCGTTGCATGCTCCTGACGCTGCGTCGTACCCTGAGTGGTAGAGTCACAATAGTTACAACGGCGTTCAAACTGAACACCGGCTTTTACATTGGAGTACTTTGCAAGAATTCAAAAGCTTAGTTGACAGCAACCTATGACGATTTAATCTTGGGGGATGATGCCCTAGGGTACAAGAGATCATGGACGACAGAATTATTGCAACGGAAGTGAGAGATTTGAAAAGTGGGTACTGACCTGGGTACTGCAGCAGGTGGGCGTAGACAGTGGCTGAGGTGGCACTGGCAACCTTGGCTGTGTAGTAGACGCGGGCAAATGTGACGTTGGTGGTGCCGCGGCAGCCCGCCCCGTATGGTGAGACGATGGAGTGATCGTCTTCAGCGGGTGTCATCCAGCGCTTGGTGTGGTAGATTGCCTCCTTATTTATGTCCATCCATGCGCCAATCTGGAGCAGCCGCTCTGCATGCATTGCAAGGATTAGAGTATGAATGCATGCAGGGACGGCTGAGGGTTGACCATCACTACAGGGCCGTGGACTTCAGCCAGAAAAGACCTTTGTGTGTCGCTTGCATATATGAAATAATTATACTCTGTAAATGAATAAGGCAGCAAGTGCAACATTGTGCATCTTGATGCGCTACTTCAGCACAGTGCAATTGTTTCATCTATGGCATGCATACACCATAGCAGGCAATACCTTTGCATGCGCGTCAGAATCCACATCCAGGATGCGACATTCCAAGTTGCGAATGGGTGCAGGCATAGGGAAAACTGCGCCAGCCAATGACCTCACCTTGCATGATCTCGGGGATGCGGCCATCCCCACCCGGTCCCACGTTGAGCAGGAAGTTGCCCCCGTTGGCCACTGTGCGAACCAGCACCTGTACCAGGTAGCTGGCGGGGAGGTAGTCGCCAGCCTGCAGGAGCACAAAGAGTGTGGGGCGCACACACAACTTAATTGAAGACAAATAGGCGCTGCGCTCAAGAAAACACTCATGATAGAGATACAAATGGAAAAAAGTCAGGGTGTTATTTTTCTAACGGAGGTGGGACCAATGCCTGGGCACATATGGCGATGGTAGCATGCCCTGATCAGCACATAACATCCATTCTTGGCTGCATTTCGTTTTTATAGTGAGCACATTACCAGACAATACTCCTGTGTTTTAAAAACAATTTTATTGCATGCATGCCCCCGTGTTTGTGCCCGTGCGGTGGGGACCCCACCAGCGAGGCCCTGTTGTAGCCGTAGCTGCACTTGTCCATGCCGCTGTTTTGCTCCCACTTGCGACTGAACACCTGCTGGCTGTACTCGGCTGTGTACACGCCGCCATGCACACCCTGCAGGAACACGGGGCCAGGCCAATCTGTGCCCCTTCCCAAAGAATACAATAATTAATGGGGGATTGGTTATTACCATATTCTGCAGTGGCAGTGGTAAGTAAGTAAGTAAGTATTTGCTTTCCAGCTTTGAAGCCAGGTTAGCATGTCTGGGTATGCCTCACCCCATTCCTAGAGCCAAGGCTTAACTGACACTGTTTTCAGTGTGGCAGATGGTGGCCAACCAGTCGTGCCGCTTACCGCACTTTCGTGCTCCCCATTTTATCCCGTCGCAAAGTTCAGGGAAATTCGAAAAATATCGCTACCCTTCGGATTCGAACCTGTGACCCCTTGCTTAGTTGAACTCAAGACTCAACTCAAACTCAGGTGCTGAGCCAACGGCTGGGTCGACCGTTGGAGAAGCAGTGGCAGTGGTAATAACCAGTCAATTCTGTCTTCCACTACAGAAATACTTCTGCAGAAGTGTGGTGTTGTTTTGGTTGTCTATACAAGTAGAGGTCCATCCTTCACCACGTGGTGGTCCATTAGGCGGGGTAAATGTAGACAAATTACCACCAGGAGGTGAGCATGTCTACGCAGCATGGTGGCACCCATGTAGCTCTCTTGCACGGGTGCCACCATACACCATGCACACAGCATGCCATATGAGTGACACAGCAAGCCCCGTGGGTGCTACATAAAGCAAACTGGTTGGCGCACCCTTGTGTCCTTGCCCCATCTGTCATTGATGACCACCTTGTGGCGCACAGGCGAGTCGTTGAAGAGCCACGCAAGGAAGTCGGTGGAGCGCCACGCTGGACATGACACACAGGGTGCTGAGGCAGGTGTTGCATGGCATCTGGTTTGAGCTGTGCTGGTCAAAAATGCATTGCAATTCTGTGCCAATGCCTGCACGGCTCCAAAGAGCAAGCCACATAACTTCCACTCTAAAACCCTTCTGGCCTTCTGCACCCAACCCCATCTGCGCACCCACATGCAAGGGTTCCCTTTCCTACACATCTCTCCCCAAACCCATGCCTTGCCACCATCCCACCACAAACCCCCAATACCACCACCACCCGCCCCTCCTACCTGTATCCGACTTTTCCCACTCCCCATCAGTCCACAGCACCTCGGGCTTGACCAAATTGACCACCTCCTTCATCTGGGGTATCATGTGCTCCTGCACATACCGCTCCTGCTGCGGTGGCTGAGAGGGGGTGCCGCTGTAGAGCGCATCGAACCACTCCAGGAGGGAGTAATAGATGCCGAAATGCAGCCCCTCGGATCGCACGGCCTGCAATGATCATGAGAATGCCCAGGCTTGCCATGCGTTGACACGCACTGCGTAATGCTGCAGATGTGGGTTTCCTCGCATGACGCATGTAGTGATGATGACAGCACAATGCATGCATTTGCTCGCTTACCTGCGCTACCAGCGACAGCAGGTCTTTCTTTGGTCCCACCTCCACCGCACTCCATTTCGGGGAGAATTTCGACTTCCACAGCGTGTACCCGTCGTGGTGCTGCACAGCCAACAACAGGAAATGCTCAGTGAAGCACATGGGAACAGGTACAATTGTAAAGATCCTTTATTGTCTACTATATCTGTCTAGTTATAATATACCCATTGAAATTGCCCAACATATTTGATGGGTGTTTACAACTTCACTGTTCATTTTTCGGCATGGCAAAAAGCATGCTTCTTCCAACTAAGTGTATTTTGAGTGTCGTACCTTGCTTGTGAGCACCACATACTTTGCGCCAGCTGCCTTGAACAGGCGCGCCCAGCCTGCCGGGTCAAACAGCTCCGCCTGGAACAGCGGGCCAAACTGCTTGTAGCCAAAGTTGCTGCCGTAGGTCCGGTTGTGATACTCCCACACGGGGTTGGGCGGGGGGTGGGGCTGGCCTGGCGTGGGCAAGTGGGAGGCGTACCACTCTGCATAGGTGCCAGAGGGGGACCAGGATGGGACTGCATACACGCCCTGCGGTAAGCAGGTGCGATTGTTGTGGGGCTAAGTTTGTGTGGAAGACCTGCCGCTTGCCCGCCCATGTGCACCTCCCATGTCCCCAATGTCATGATGGCGAGAGGGGGAAGGCACACCACCCTGCATAGGTGCCCGACGGGGACCAGGATGGGACCCGTATACTCCCTGAGGGAGCACTACACGGGTAGTATGAAGGTGTGTGTGGAAAGCGTGACACCAGCCCCATCGGCTGTGGTAAAAGGCATGGTGCTGGCCTGCAGACCATGCACCAGTGTGACAAGTTGGGTGAAGGGCAGGTGCGTACCCAGTGGATGAATATGCCAAACTTGACGTCATCAAACCACCCGGGAGTCTTCCGTGAGTCCAAGCTGGCCCAGTCTGGGGTGTATGTGCGCTGCCCTCCTGCCTTGGCTGCCCCGCTGGTGGGGCCTTTCCCGCCTTGCTTGGCTGAGCTCAACCATTGGAAGGGCCTTGCGACCGAGAGTGCTGTCACCTCGATGCTACATAGCAAAGCAAAGCAAACCAAAAGTGGTGCGTGGGTTGCTATGGAGCACCGGTGGGCCCCAGCTGCTGTGGCAGGGCCAGCCATGATGCGTGCACCAAGCTAAGCTGTGACAACGCCGTGCTCTTGCCTATCCACAGGCGTTAAGATACGGACTAAAGTAGTAAATAAACGGGTGGCAAAGTTGAATTGCTCGTCAGTGCTCACATGCATGCATGCATTGCCCACGCCATACATGAGTGGTGGCAACGGAACTATAACCAGCTGGGCGCGACGCGTATGTACATATCTGCGGCGATAAGCCTTACAACCTTGAGGACGTGGTTTGTGTGAGTGGGTAAATAGGTCAACTGGTTGCGAATGTTCTGCCCCGCATTCAAATTTGAATTCTTTATTTCTCCTTAGGCATGCATGCAAACCAAGGACCAGCTATACACAATATGGTATCTCGAGCTCGTGTCAGTGTAAGTCTGTACAAGTAAAACGAAGTGACCAGCGGTAGAGGCAATCCTGTGTTTGTGCCCGTGCATAACATGGGAAGGCGGGGATCACTTTCTGGGACACCCAATCTCTGCAAAAAGGATTGTGAAGCTAGGCAACGTGGTCTTATGGTGACTCCTTGGCCCTGTTCAGATGCAAAACAGTTGTGCCACCCATCAGTGATCCCGCCCTTTGTGACCCAACAGCTTGAAGGCAAGCAAACTACACCACTGTGCATGTCAAGTGTTTTCAACCAGTAGGCGCACATTGGGTAGGCGAACATTTGGGTGACCAGATCTGAAGTATCAGGGGGGATACCTGTCTATTGGAATTCAGCCATTCAGATTTCTGTGTGCTTTACTGCGATACTGGCCCAATGTATACAGGGTCACAGAGCAGTGCAGCGGTCCGCACGCCACCACACCACATCACTGCGGGGTTGGCAATCAAGCACTCTACAGACGCTACTGTTGGGCCAAAGTTTCCAAATCTGGTGGTACACTCATAGCTAAATACGACAGCTAACACTAATGGTTTTTTTAAACCACCTCTTGGACTTTCACTGGCCAACTTCTGTGGAGCACCGCAAAGCTCGACAGAACAAACAGCGTGCAGGCAAAAGTCGATTTGTAGTAGGCAAACTCCATTCAATAGCACTCTTTTGCTGAATGCATTGGCATCCCTGCTGCTGCACACGCCTCCCTTCCACCCCCCCCTTCCAACCCCCGCCCCAGTCCACCGCCAGCTGTCAGCAGCAACACGGTACCCAGATCTGTTCAGGGCAATGGTGGGTGTTGCTGTCCCTCCCCTCCCCCCTCCCCCACCCCCTTTGTGCCCCCTCACGGCGGCGGCAGCACCCGCCTACACGTGGGGCACTCCATCTTCACATCCATCCACCGCTGCAGGCAGTGCGGGTGGAAGAAGTGCGCGCAGGGCGTGACCATGCGCGACCCAGGCCGGTCAACCTCCACTGGGTTCATGCAGATGACGCATTCCACAGACCCATCCCCAGTTTCTAAATCCCCGCAGCTGCCCTCGCCCCTCTCGCTGGCAGGTGTGGCGGTGCGGTGGTAGTCGTAGCGCGCGGGGAGGAACTGCTTGGGTATGAAGCAGCGCGGGCCCTTGTGGTACTGGGCCAGGAGCACACATACCTGTGTGGATTGCCCACAGGGATTCAGGTGGATGGGAGCAACATTCGCAATGCTTGGTAGGTTAGTCAACTTGCACAGTATAGGGTGAAAGGGCGTTGACAAGGGGGGGTATGGAGGGCGTGGGAATGGGAGGGCATGGGGGTGCAGTCATTTGGGACGGAAGGTAGGCAATACATATGTTGAGAGTTCATCAGCACGCACGGGAATCAGGCAGACAAAAATACCTCTCCATTGACCATGCAATTACACACCCCTCAATTATGCGGTCTGTATGCGCACCACCACTGCGACCAATACCCCTCCCACCCCTCACACCCACCTGCAGGGCGCACCACAGCACCAGCCACGCGGCCGCCTTCACGCTGGTTGGTGTCCTCAGCAGGTTGTTTGGGCACAGGAGCAGGTACATGGGCAGCACCAGGCGGGTAGCGGTCATGCCCACCACATATGCGGGCTGCAGGGGGCTGCGCACATCGTGGCGCACGCACGACACGATCTGGGGCACCCAGAAGGAGAAGAGCGGGAAGAGGAGGTAGGTCATGTACCTGTGGGAGTGGGGTGTGGGCTTGAATACCAGCAGGTGGTGCTTCACAGGGACGCAGACCTGGAAAATTGCTGCATTACTGCATTTTCTTTTTAATTTCTCTTGATTTGGGAGAGTTTTCCAATTTTAGTTTCCATATGCGCACTGCCACATCTGGTAGGTGAGCAGTATGCTGGACATTAGTACTTCGTATCAGTACTTATTTTCCTCTTAGTCAATAGGTACTCACACACAATTTCCCAAGGGCACAGCTGCAGCTGGCGGGTGGCCAGCATGCAAGCCAATACCGTACTTATTTTTTTATATTCACAACAAATATTTTCGTTTAATTTCATTCTATTTTTGTCTGCTATGTTTGCCCGGGCACAGTGCTGCATGCGCACCGTTGCAGCTGGTAGGTTGCCAGAATGCCCAGCAGCAGCGCCCCGTAGAAGCGCGCATACAGCACGGACAGCTCACGCTGCGCGATCCATGGGTCCAGCACAGCCGCCCGCCGCGCACGCCACACCGACAGCAGGTAGCGCATCTCGAAGATGGCAAAGATGACAAACTCGAAAAAGGCGGCGGTTGCAAAAGCGTTGAACAGCGGCTCCACCATGATACCTGCAAGGGGGTTTAGAATGGGGTAAAAGAACGGTTGCAATTACTGATGAGCAAGGCTTCCAATCCTGTCATATCATGTGCAGGAGAGGTTGCATTTGCAATTGTATTTTCCACACCACCCGACGCCACCCACAAACAGCCACATGCACAAGCACAACCACCTAAGCACCGCATGTCAGACAAAAATAGTTTATAGTTAAAGCTAAAGAATGACATTCTTCACCTTCTGTACCACACTGAAAGAGTTGCTATTCCAGGCTACATATCATCCACGTTTGAAGCCAGGCATTTGTGGTGTGTCCACCGCACCTGTTGTGAGGTGCAGCAGGCAGAGGTATGCGTCCATGATGGCCTGGTGGGCGATGGTGAGCAGCGACACCTTGCCCGCCTGGGAGGGGGTTTGGGTGGACTCCAGCTGCTTGATGAGGAGCAGGACCTGTGGGGAAAAGGGCACAGTGGTGACCTCACCCCACCCCACCGGCATGCATCAAACCCACTGCCGCATCGTGTGGTTCCCTGTGATCCCAAAGCAAAACTTCGGAAAATCAGACGTCTATTGTCCTTGCAGATGCACCATCCACGATGTTGCAACTAGTGCCTGCCTGACGCATTTGATGCTTTTAGTGTTCAGCAGAGTGCAATTGAAGGTAAACAGGATTTAGGCATCTAGGTCTAGGCACCTAAGATATATTGTATACCATATGCTGACCCTTCTGTACCCAACCCCAAACAAGTGCAGTATAGAGAACAGGAACAGACCCAGGAGGAGCGTGCACCTACCTGGATGAACGAGATTGCTGTGATGAGGAGCGTGTAGTTGACCGCCTTCTGGTAGTATGCCTCTATGTGGGTGGTGGTGGCGTTGATCTGCAGCCGCAGCCCGCAGTTGGTGCTGTACAGGCTGCCGTTCAGGATGAGGTCGCCGGGCACCACGTCCTGCAGCCACAAGTGGAGGACAACGGTCAGAGCGGGGGGAGTGGGGAGGTGCTGGTTGGGTGCTGGGTGTGACAGAATTGCATTTTATTAATTGCATGTGACATGCGCATGCCCAAACCCGGTGGTGTGTCCGCACCATGTACAGCGGCCAGGACATTGACACAGGATTGAAATGTCAACATACTCACTTCGAGTTTTAAATGCATTGAAGCCCCCACGCCATGCCACACAACAACTACTCACTCCGCAATGCACCCAATGCTCACCATTGGCCGCTCCAACGGATGCTCCCTCAGCCTCCTCCCGCCCCCTGCCACATCACCAGCAACCTCCTCCCCAGTCCCCCCTGCCTCCTCCGCCACCGCCAACACCCGCATGTCCATGCTGAAGCTGCATGTCTTGCGGTACCGCGGCTCCAGCCCCTTTGGCCCATACTTGGCCGAGCCCAGGCCCCCAAGGCCAGGCTGGGCCCACGCATTGGCAACCTCGCGCAGGGCCGCCCTACACAAAGGGTTATGCGCTTAATAATGACCACTACCACTGTTGCAAAGGTGGTACAAGCAGTCCCAGTGCTAACTGGTAAAAGTCATCTGCACGTGTGGCAAGTTGCCACTGGCCAAAACCCCCCATGGTGTGCCCCCCCCCCCCTCCCCACCCAACCAGTACCCACCTGTAGCCTGCACCTGCAACCTCCTCGTCCAGAAGACCCACCCACACTTACTATCGTACCTAGAGCACATTGTGGGGCAACCTCCCCCCTTGCAGTGGATATAAACTCATAACTCATTGTACCACATATTCCTCTTGCCTCCGGTGCGCTACCCCCCACCAAGTATAGTATCCACCTGTAATCTGACCCCCTTTGAGGCCCCTCATCCACCAGTTCCACCTGCACGCACTAACATTTAGGGTTTAGGGTTTAGGCCAACACCCACTGGTCCCTACCTGTAGTCCGGCCCCTTTGACGCCACCTCCTCCTGCTGCAGCTCCACCCGTATGGGCCAGGCCGGATCCAGCACCACCCGCAGCCTACCCAGGCTGGGCAGGTACACCCCGTGCAGCTTGAACACAAGGTCGTCCTCAGTCACATACACGCCGTCGCGCACGGCAACCTCGCCCTGCGGAAGGCAATGCACTGGTGTCAACGACCTAGCCCAGGCAGTGCGACCAATGCTGCCCAGCGACCAACCCGCCTCCACAGTTCGTCATATGCACTATTGCAAACCAGCGGGCTGGGCAGTTTTGTGGTGCTACCACTTTGTATGCGTGCCAGCGCGAGGAGTGGGTGTGCCAATGTGCATGGTGTGGCAAGGGTTGGTCACTTGTGTGCGCTCACCTCCACGTCGTGCACCCCAGGCTCTTCGGACTCTGAGGTTTTGAGGTGGAAAATGAGGAGGCCATCCAGCTTCTTGAGCAACCTAACCCTGCCCAGCTGGTCTGAGTTGTCCTCCCGTTTCCACCTGCCTCGGTATGTGCCAGTCACATTCTGTGGTGGTTGAAGCGCTGTATGTGTGGGTCCGCCAGTGATAGGTGGTGCAGTAACCTGCACAGGCAGGCAACCAACCAATCAGCACCCACCTGTGGTCCATTGCCAGGCACTTTAACACCACAAGCTCCAATTTCCAAGCTCCAAGAGTGGTATATGATAGCCATCCAGTGCAGCCAATCGATGGATACTCCTTACCTCATAATTACCGTCGAGGACAGTGTGGTTGCGTGTAGATGGAAGGGCGACTTGTGCGTTGGAGTAACTGACCAGCAGCAGCAGGACCAAGGCTTGGGCCAGGGCCACGAGGGTTTGGTTTGACAGTGAGTGTCTGCCATGCCGGTGCATTTCCTGGCTGGGGAATGGAACTGCCACAGATCTGCAGATGAATAGGTTGAAAACCAAGGTTATTGAGAAGCTGGCTGATAGTTGTGCTCCCCAATGCCACTGGACAACGACCTGGGTTCCATTCCAAGTGTACAAACAGTGACCAGCGTTAAATTCATGGGCACACCACTGCTCTTGCCCTCACCAAAGCACCCTCTTGTTTTACATTTAAAACGTTTGCCGTGTCGTAAAAACGACAGTCAAGCAAGCAGTACTAGTTGTTCCGTTGTGTTTTTTGTTGGACGTGCAAAACAGAAGGCCTTCTACACAACCCAAACCGTTCAGGGTATCAGGCTACTCAAGATTGTTTGCCCGCAGTTTATGTAGACACTAACTTGGCAGCTTTCGTCGTCTAGACAAGTGAAGCTTTATGCATGCATGTCAACCCCTTAAAGAATTCGTCGATTTATTTAATCAATTTACTTTCCATGTGCATAATACTCTCCCCCTGCAGAAGAGGGAAAGTAGATCTGCTAAATGCGCACACAAAACCCAATGAGCGAGAACAAAAGCAACCTGTGCCACTACTTATGGTCAGATATGCAACTGGGCGACAGGGTTTGGAGTGGCGAGTTGCTGCAGGCCTGAATCCTGTCGCATTTCCCTTCGCGCGTGATATGCATGCAAGCTTGGAGCGTGACTAATACCCCCCTCATATAGCGTGCTGGCAAACAGCCCACGAGGAGCAACAGGTGAGCAGCGATAGTACCTTCAAGTGGGCTGGTTTGCAGTGCTTCAACCCTGCTGTGGGTCAGCAGGCGTGTTTAGGTCGAGCTGGAAAGGGGAGGCATGTGCTTGCATCCCCCCGGTGATTTGGTGCGTGCAATGTGCCCCGTACACAGCTCCTTGTCGCTACGACTTTCCCTCTTGACAATTGGTTGCATAGAAGTACCATAGGAAAGCCTAGTTACTCGCCTTCGCACGTGAGCGTTGCAGAAACGTAACGCAGAGGTAACGCCGCGGAAAGCGGAGTGCATGCCAGCACTGACCACAATGTGCACTTGCAGCAGGTAGTCAAAGCCAACACCGACGGAGACACGAGGCGCGCGCTTCACCAGTGGATCTGCTACAACCCTTCTTCCTAGAAGGCCTTCCTATCAGCACCACCGGAAGTTGGGTGCTACTCTACAACCCAGCCTCCACTCGACGACATGCGGGTGGGTGTAAGTCCAGCAAACATATGCGCATTGCACTCACCCTAGGCACCACGACCCGCGTCAAAACGTCTGTTATTGCTGGGAGTGCTCAGTTGTCTTGCGTGGCTGACGCTGGTGGGCTTGGGGATGGTGCTCTGGCTTGCAACCCCCCTGCCCTCGGCCTCGGCACAGTGGGGGTCACAACTAGCGTCCCCTGCCGCGGACTAGTGGTGGGCTGGAACCACAACCACACACATACCTAGGGTGTGTGCATAGTTCTGCCCAACGTTCTCGCTTTATGTCCACTCGGTAGAGCCCATACAGCAGCCCAGCTGGCTAGGGGGGTGCAGGTTTTGCTGTGTTTGCTCGTGTACACTGCTCTGACTTTCGTACAAGGATACTACCTCACTGTTTATGAGAGGCTGCTGGGGAAGCTACAGTAACAGACATCAAAACACTGCTACGACCCACTGACGATTCTTTATTGTGGCGGCTTTGTGCAGATGGCAGACCAGGCAGCTGTGTTGCTGTGCCTGCTTTTGGCAGGCAGCGCCACAGCACAATACATAGCAGGGGGTGTCTACGAAGACAACTTATTCCAGTATGGTGACACTGTCAAATCTTCAGAATCTTCGCCAGACTCCCCATCGCCAACGCCTGACTCCCCCTCACCATCGCCAGAGCGCTCCCCACAACCGCAGCTGTCCCCTCCCCCACCAGAATCCCCGCCACCTCCTGCGCAATCCCCATCCCCCAGCCCCGCACCCTCTTCAGATGTCAACAGGACCATGGCTGCTGCCTTTTACCAAGACAAGTTCAAGGTGTCAGCGTTTGAAGCTGGTGTGCCAGACGCCTACTGGCCCGGCAACATGCCAGCGTGAGTGACCCACAACCCTACAGGGTCAAATAAGTTGAGAACAGAATCCAGAACTTGTAGCTGGCTGGTATCGATACTCCCTCCCATATTCATTCTCCATGGCACGCCGGGGTGGCCACTACTGGAGACGGGAGATGCTGCACCCTGCTCCACCTTTCCAAACCATTCCTACATACCAAACTTTGCTGTTAAATGCGATCTGGGGCAATTACACCCACCCTCCCTCTTTCCGGCGACGCCAGGCCTTGCACCATTTTGCACATACAACACCCCCCTTGTGGCTCACCATTGTACCCCATCCCCTCTGTGCAGCTGGATCGGCGACATCCAGACCTCCGCCGTGTCCTCCTTCATCACCCGCAATGGCTACGACCTGATGGAGGATGGCAAGGTGTGGTACTTTGCGGGGACCAACGCCTTCTACGCAGCGATGATCACCAGCAGGTGAGCCACTGGGGCGGGGGCCAGTGAGGGTTTAGGGTTTGGGAGTGAGCAGTGCTCGAGATGCGCAAGGCCCATGGGAGGCTGTCATCAAATGGCAATGCTGGCATTATTAGTTCTTTCATACAACATGTACAGCAGCACTGGTAATAAACAGTCATTTGCACTGCTTTATGTTGCCATGGCTTGCACGCCTGCTGGCGCAAACGCTCGCCCTACCACGTAAACCTCATTCTTAACACACACACCTCTCCTCCCTCCCCAGGTACACCGAGCAGGAGGTGGAGTACATGATCAAGTTCCACTACACCATGGGTGCGCGGGTGCTGCGGGTGTTTGCATTCAGCAACGGGGTGGATGAGGGCGCCACCAAGGTGGACATCCCCATCCAGCCCTACTGGGGCACCTACAATGAGGAGGCTCTCATTCGCCTGGATTTCGTTATTGCCACTGCGGGCTTGAACGGCATGCGGCTGTTGCTGACGCTGGGCAACAAGTGGAACTTCCTGGGTGGCGCGCAGTGGTGGGTGGACCAGGTGCTGGGGCAGGGCGTGGAGGAGGAGCAGTTCTATCAGGACAGGAGGGTCATCGATGCGTACAAGGTGCGTGGAGGTTACAAAATCAAGTGGATACATGCTTCATGTGGGATGCATGCAACATTCAGTAGCCACAAGCCCTGCGGTTACAGGGGCATGCGGGACCCAGGTGGGGATTGGTCCAATAATCAAGGGCCACACGCCATGCATTCCTGACTTTCACAACTGCTGTCAGCCCCTTGGGGACATGCGGCAATGTTATGGACTAGCGTCGCCATGGCACAGACCCGGGTTGCCCATACCAAGCATCCCACAATGTGGTTGCCATGCGCACATTGCCCGCACCCCATGCGCACCCACCATAACACACTCCTCCTGCCGCTCCCACAGGAGTACGTGCGCAAGATTGTCACCCGCACCAACACCATCAACGGCAAGAAGTACAGCGACGACCCCACCATCATGGCCTGGGGGGTGTTCAACGAGCCCTCTCTGCGCGACAACTATGAGAAGGACCGCGGCATGGCCCCCGGCTCCATCATCAACAACTGGATGCGGGAGCTGAGTGACTTCATCAAGCAGTTGGATTACAAGCACTTGGTGGCCAGTGGGGAGGAGGGGTACCGGTCCAAGGGGCCCCTGGTGGACCAGCAGACGCAAGGTGGGGATTTCGTGGGGATAGCCCTGCTGGGGTAGCTATACCAGGGGAAATTGTAAGGGCAGCGGTGGGGATCATGCTGTATTGGTTGGTGGTGGCATGGCCAGCATGCATTGTTGGACAGGACTAGGCAGTTTGTGGGTGGCTGTGCATGTGCATGCACTGTTGTGTCTTGGATCCTGTGACCACCATGTGCAAATGCCCTCGTTACCAGGTGCAAGACAACCTAGCCAGTACACACCTCTACATTAGTGGCTCCCGATCATTGCACCCCCACTCTGCACATCATGCCCTCAACCAAACCTTGAACACCCCCACCTCACATGCAGGCACCTGGTACAACAGCTGGCTTAATAGCGGAGTGAAGGGCTTGGACTATGATTCCAACTGTGCGCTGCCCTCTGTGGACATCTGCACCATCCACCACTACCCCGAGGCCTGGGGCATTGACCCCAAGTACTACTGGTGGGGCTCGCGCTTCTTTGTTGCCGACAGGGCAGATATCGCAAAGAGGATGGGTAAGCTGGAACATGACCATGGACATGCTGGCCATTTTGCACTCTAAGCCAGCCAAAATTCCCACAGCAGCCCCGCCAAAATTTCCCATCTGGTCTATTGGACAACACCATGCAATAGTGTCAACATACACCAGGAACACACCAAGGCTAATGCACTACATTGCCCATCTCTTGGGAGTATAATGCTGTTCTTGTGCATTCCAATGCCCAACATCTCCAAACACCATGTGCACCCACATAATGCTCAGTCATGGTCCGTACAGCCAAACCCAGCAACAACATGTGTACATAATAGCATTCCACTCCTCCCACCCACTTCATACCCACCTGTTCCTACCCTGCAACTGTTCCCCTCCTCACCCTCGCCCCTCACCCTCCCCAGGCAAGGTATCCATCCTTGAGGAGTACGGCATGAGCCCCCCCTACTTTGACTGCATAGACGACTTCTTCTGGACCGCCACCCACGCCGCCTTCCGCATGGGCACCAGCGGGACCCTGGTGTGGCAGGTGTGGCACAGGGATGTGCCCACCCACACCGGGGTGGACTTCTCGTACGCAGACCAGGGCGCGCCCACAGTCAAGGCGGTCAACCTGTACGCCAACAAGCGGGTGCGTTGGGTTTATGGCCCATCTTTGAAAATAAGTATAAGTTTGGTTCTCCATCTCTGACTTGACCCGAGGAAATTGCATGCCACCCTGATTATCAGTGATGGATTGAACGCAAGCGTTTGGGGTTTGAGGATTAGGGTTCTTCCCTGTCTGGGAGCTACTGAAGATTAGCCACAGGCTATGCATTTGTGGTAGTGCCGTCATTTAATGACCATCGTTGTGATGCATTAGCAGTGCATGCACGCCAGATGCTGAGTACCGTACAAGGTTTATCTGCGCAATGAGCGTTTCCCCAGTGGCTCCGCATGCTTATTATGTGCGAGTCCACAGCAACAGCCTGATGCATGTGCATCCCCGGCCCCGAACCTGGCCCTACTGTCTGCATTAGCGATCCTGCTCCTCAACCTGTCCTCCCCATCTATGCTAATTTCTCCCTCCCTGACCTGCAGACCCAGAACAACGGCGCTCTCACACCATTCCCCGCCCACCAAGGCTGCTCGGTAGGCAGGCCACCAGCAGCCATGGCGCCACCCTACTACGTATAAGCCTCTGCGCCTGAAGCAGCATCACGCAGTACAGCGGCAGCTGGCCGTGCGTTCTTTCTGGGCAGCAGTGCTGGTGCCAAGGGCACAAATATATGCCATTCAGATTGACCTCCATGCGCCATGCGCCTCATGGACCCCATATTTTTGGGCATAACCCCCCCAGCGCAGCCTGCCTGGACCCGCTTTGCTGGCACCAAGGGCTGATGGGGTCTGAAGGGGAGTCTGGTCTAGCTGTGCAATGGAGGTGCAAGACCCAGCTGCACCAGGTTTGGAGGTGGATAATCTGCCACGGATGCGCGCACATGGATGGACTGGCAGTCGCCATGGCTGTGGATTTTGCACTGGAGACAGGCGATGTGCCGCTGGAGACAATTTATGTGCAGCTGCCATCAGCATCAAACACTCAGCAATTCAAATGAATTAGTCAATGAACACTGAAACACCATGATCAACGATGAACACCAATAATTGAACGAATCCAGGCGCGCACATGAATGAATATGTGGATGTCCTGCCACACAATACCTGCCATACTGCACTTGCTGAATATATAGAGGCGCTGTTTGACATCAGGGCTAGCTATGCACACAGAGTAAGCACACCATTTTGGATTGCATGACAGCTTCGTACATGTGGCAATCATTTCCACACTTTAGTCTAAACGATGACCGTGAACGAACCTTCTTTTTCTTAGGACATTTTTCAGCAACTGCAGTACATGCAGGTCCATTGTTTTGCCAATGTTTCCTGCACAGCACTTGATTCATTACCAGGTGTACACATTCAACTGTCACCAATAAATGCTGCACTTTTTACCACCAAGCTATGTGGTCACTTTACGCCAAGATACTCCCTTGAATCAGGGCTAGGCATGTTTCTCGCTGTCAGCGTTGCTTTCTGCATCTTAAATGCGGCGTAATTCATGTCAAGTACGCAAACTGTGCACAGTAATGGCACTCTTAGAACATGTTCCTGGGCATGCCCTCTCAGAGAGCTTTGTACTACATGGTCCATGTACCGGTGGTTGTCCCCTATGGCAAAGCTGCCATTGCAGTTGAAATGCTCTGCTTAGTAACAAGCTTGCTATTTGACGGTGACTCGTGAACTCACGCTTTGCTGCTTGGCATTCAACAACGTTTGTTCTAAAAATATTTCAGCCATTGAATCGAGAATAAAGCTTTGGACCAGGTGCAAGGTGCCCTTTGAATGCGGCCTCCAGGCCTGCCATCCATCTATGTCACAGAACCGTTCGGATGCACCAGGATAGCCCAGGGACAGCCTCCGAGCAACAGGCAGCTGCCATGGCTTGGTCTAGAATTGGAAACCCTCAGCAGGGTTTTGGTTACGACACGTCACCCTGGCATGCGCCCATGTGAAGATCACATGGGCACACACCGAAGCTCTCGGAGATTTGGTCAGCAGCCTTTTGCCATCCGATGCGAAGGTTGTGGAAACCTATAACCTTCAACGCAAGGCCGCTGCTGACAATGGGAGATATACCGCGGTGGTGCCACGACTGACGTTCCCTTAATTAGAGGCCGGAGATTGTGAGGTTGCGGCAGTCCCTCTCGGTGTGGCAATCCTCTCGGAACTTTGCACGATGGCAACGAATAGTAGTTTCAAACGCTCTGCCCTTCCACTGGCGAGGGTGAACCATATCAGCAGGGTGGTTTCGGACGTGGATAAGACTGCAGCTTTTTACTGTGAGGTACTGGGCTTTATAGAGATAAAGAGGCCAAGTTCATTCAATTTTGAAGGCAGATGGTAAGGCCTTCTTTCGAAAGGGAATGTTGACATGTCGACAGCTGTGAAAGGACTCCTGTGCATGTGGGCGTCCCCGCCTTTTTGGAGGTACCACAAGGCGTACTAGTTATCAGCAGCACAGGACTGATGAATGTTGTTGGCCGATATTGAACCTTGAAAGTGCTTTCACGCCCTGCATTTAGCACTCCCACCTCCTCACCGGGTGAACAACCGCCGTATCGGCTGCTGCAGTGTAATTGCATCGGGTGCACAACCAACATACAGCTCTGTGGGCAGTTTGTCTGCCCGGAGTGGGTTGCAAAAATTCGCAGTTTTGCGCCTCTGCCTCCTTTGGAGGTTTGCCCTGTGGCTGGTTGACTAGGCCTTAACCTTGTAGGGTTTAGGGGAACCACCCAAAACACCCTAACCCTTGTACTCAACGGTAACTGCAAAAACCCTGATAAATATATGCAGGTGAAGACTGTGGGTATCTGACTCAGGTGTTTGGCTCCCGCAGGCTGTTCCAGTACGGAATTGGGCTTCACTTGATAGAGGGCGAGCCCTTCCCGCTTCCCACAGCGATTGACCCAAAAAGCGACCACCTGTCATTCCAGAGCTCCAACCTGAGTGAAGTGGAGCAGCGACTGACCGAGCTTGGGATCGAGTACCTCAAGACATGCGTGATCGAGAACGGCGTGCGAGTCACACAGGCAAGCACCTGGCTTGGGTATTGTGGCTTGGTGAAGCACACTTGCTGTTGCACGAGTATTCTATCCACGGTGTAAATAAATGGCATTGTGGACTTAGTGTTCCTAAATCATTGGGCATTTGGGCCAACTGTGTCCAGGGCAAGGCAATAAGCCGATGACGGCTGGGAATGCCTTCCTTTTTTATTAAAAAATAATTGCTGACCACTGTTGCTGTCGCTCACAGGTGTTCTTCCACGATCCGGACCACAGCATGATAGAAATATGCAATTGCGACTGCCTGCCAATCACCCCGCTGCACAACGGGCAGCTGCTGAAGCACGCGACCCTCACCATCAACAACGTGGACTCCGCCAGCACATGCACTCCTCATGGCGGCTTCTACTTGCCTATCAGCGTGGCGTCTGCGCAGTAGGGGGCAATTCTTGCGGCGTCAAGTCACCACCGGAGGCTAGTGACTAGGTCCATAGGAGCTGCGCCAATGCAGCTTTACACAGTACATATAGATGTGTTCTCCGCTTGCCAGGCGGCCATGCTTTTACACTGCATGGCTGCTGGTGCAAGCACTAGTAGGGCTCAGCGCGCACAGCATACAATGCTGTTGGGGCGTGATTTACCATATCACGAACTGTCGTGCTTCCACTGCACAGAGTCAGTTTTCTTTCTCCTTCTTCTACCAACATATGCAGCAACCCAGGACTAGTTTCTACCGCCCAGGGCAGCAGTAGTGCCATATGTAGCAGCACTTAGCCGTTGGGGTTTATAGATGTAGTTCTTTTCTTTACGTTTTAGAGATGTTTGCCTGATAAGATTCCTTTTCAATTTACGTGTACAGTAGATATCTAGTAGGGTGCCATTGCGGCATGTGAGTTTTTCAATAGTATTGCTCGGGCGACTTGGGCAACACTGTTACCTTCTGGTTTATAGTTTGTAGTAGCCATTTTTGTGATGATTTCACAACTTTGTTCGTACATGTATCGTGCTTTGGTGTGCACAATGTGTGCGCACTACGCTGTCAGGAATGCCTGGATTCCATGCCAAACACTGTGTTTCGAACGGTCCAGACCTGGAACTTGTCCCAATTCAGTGGTGGTGCTTGCCCAGCCACACCTGAGATGGCTGGGTTGGTATCCATCTCCTAGATCAGTTAGCTTGTTGGGCATCAGCTGTTGGACACTGAAATGCCTGTGTCCCTGTACCGATGTTTGAAGTCAGTTTGGATGTGTAACATACTGCTGTACTGTTACGAGACGCAGGAGGCAAGCGGCAGCACTAATAAAACCACTTTTCATCAGTACAAGAGCCACAACCTGTTGCCAATAGCTTAGTGTTGGGCTTGCTTAATTGCCATTGCCGGGCACCTTTGCCACAGAAGCCACTTGCAGCATGCCGTGACACAGCCCGTATTATTGGTACACGCCGGTAGGTTGTGACCTCATAACCTCCTGACTGGGTGCGGACACCCCTTGCAACATAGGACGGCAAAGTGAGGAACTGTTTTTGCATGCATGCAAAGCGCCACAAGGGAATTTAATACAATCAAGGAATCAGCTCAGTGTATCTGTCCATCGATGTTCAACTTGAACACTACGAAAACAAGGCAGTGTCTTTCCCTCATATATGCCCCACGCTACAGTAAGTGTCAGCAACCTTTTAAAGGCCAGTTAGCTCTAGAGCGTCATGGGTCGCTGATTGTGTGTTGCAGTGTAGTCCAAACAGGCAAACATGGCTTCGTCAAAGAACACAGCGCTGGCGACAAGCAGTAAGCAGGCAAGTATACCAGTGGGCGATGCGGTGCCGTGTTCACAAGGACAGTCTTCGCTTGGGCGCAACACCGAGCGTTGTATGCATGCATACTGCAGCGCTTGAGCTTGCATCACATGAACACCAAGTGCCTCTGGTTATGTTCACAGCCCATAATTTTAAACCCATATCGTTGCTATGTGGTGCGTACAGGCGCCCATCCTCAACGCAGTCTCGAAACCCAATCTCAAGGCCAAGCCATCCAAGTTCACGGCTCCTGTGCAGATCTTACTCAAGGCAGCCAGAGCGGATATCGATACTACCTGGGAAAAGGTATGAAGCAGTGAAAGGTGCAGGTGCTTGTTTGCAAGAAATGTGCACCGATGACCGCCGCAGCACCACACTCACATGGGTGGCAGGTGCAGTGGACATGCTAATGAATGGACAGTACTGATCGGCTGTCAAACCTCCTTCAGGATGAGTTCATGGACGCAATTTACTGGATGCGGTGTGCGTTTGCGCTGGTGTTTGGCATCACCTGCGGGCTACTGCCACTGAAAGGCATCGTGCCGTTTCTGATGTGAGTGGCGCATCGCCTGCAGGCATGGGTGTGCTACCATTGCAAGCAGCATTGACTACTCTACCCTGATGGATTTTCCACCCTCCACCAGCCAGTCTTGTAGCTGCATTGTAGTACAGCTGTACGCTTCTTCCCTACTTGTGTCCTGGCTCCCCATACCTATTACCTAGACTAGGGACACTCTTCTTAACATGTGTGATCCATGTTTTTGGCTTTAAAATGCTTGTTAAAAATGTGTTCCACTAGAAAATTTATTTATTTGGCTAGCCCATGAATCAAGGGTTCAGGAAATGTTGTTCATGTTTGGAACGAGTTTCAGAAGAAGGCCATAATTTAACTCAAACCTAAATTCGGAGTCTAGGTGCTATGCTCCCCATAAACGCTTGCACTGCCATTCTGCACCTGTTGCATGCTGAAATGGCGTGTCCCTTGCTGCAGGTTCATGGCTGCTGCGTATGGGCTGCCAATCGCCTGGTATAATGCCCTGCGGTATGGTTTGCAGGTCATATGATATGCGTAGGCTTGAAGGAGTGCAGCTCGTGTACTGTGTGCACAGCCTGCAAAGCAGCACCATGGGATGCCTTGCCAAAGGAGTCACATGCGGTCGCCACTGTGCATTGCCATGGGTTGGCCCCTCGTGCCTTGAACGATGTGCCTTGAACCAATGTCTTCAAGGCCGGTCGCTCTCGCGCCTCCAGTCCCCGACCCTAACCCTCGCCATGCCCACAATCAAATCAAATCTGGGTGCAAGGATGGGAGGGGACCATCGTCGATTCGCATGAGCATTAGGAATATTTCTTGCTGAGCCGCTGCTTTTGTGTCGTGTGCAGGATAGATGAGGAGGAGTATGGAGGCACAGCTGTGTTGATCAACGAGGGTGGGCCGCCATGCATATCGCTCTTCATGGTGAGGGCACTGTAGTGCACATCTATGTACTGTGGTGCATATAGCATGTGGGCGCCACAGGTTGCTTGGATGTACTGCAGCCATTGATTTTCGAGAGCTTGGCCCAAAGCCATATTGTAAATGCGTCAGGGTCATGCATCGCATCTGCCCTCCCGGCCGCATGTGGCAGTTGGTGCAGCATGTCCGTGCATCACAGCATGCGGACACGTGTTACGCAGTTGCATCGTGTGTCACTCTGGTCTGGTTTGGTGAACATATGCATCATGACGCACCATGACTGCAGGTCATATGACTATCATGACCAGACATAGGTCCTGCCAGCACAGTCTCTCACATTTTGCCAATATTGAACTTAAAGCCTGTGCCTGCTCTCTGTTGCAGCTATTGTGGGTGGTCATCTACTCGGTGGTGCATGGAGGGCAAGAGGCAAAGTGAGAGGGCGCTTGCTGTCGCACGGGGGACCGCATCAGCTATCTGGGCGGCAGCATCTTGTGGAGCCAGTGCTGGCACAGCTGCTATCCCTGGCACTTAGGGAATGTTTGGTACAGGGGTGTATCCAGCCTGATGATGGCATGTGCAGCTGCATCAATTCTGAACACAGGGGATGCAGGCAAATTTGGGTGCAAGGGGAATGGTATGGCGCTGCCATGAGGAGCGCCAGGCTTTGAGGGAGGGGAACATCCCAAAGTGCGCAACCTGGGAAGCACACACGACCAGCATTGCGTTGCACCGTGCAGCCAGCGAGCAGTGTTGTGCAGGCAACATAAACGGTGCCATGCTGCTGGAGCTTCAGGCAGGCTTGAGGCAGCGTAAGCTGGATTGGAGTCGGGAATTGCTGGGACACAGTAGTAGCCGTCCAGGCACCTGTGCGTACTGTTGTGGGTCTCTTAATCAGAGTCTGACGGTCACGAGGAATCATCCATTATGGGCCTTTGGGTGTTTGCAACACAGACTAATATAGTGGCTCAGCGGGTCCTGTGGAGTTGAACATTCGTTTGCGTTGTTTGTGCCATGTTACACCGATAGTAGAAATTCCTTCAGCTGGTGACGTGGGGTGAGGATTTTAGCCCGAGGGCCTTTGCCAAAGGTTTGGCCACTTATTTTGAGAAACCCTCAAAACATTGTCTGCAATCTCCTGACAGTGCCCCGTTGCATGCAATGCATGGCTTGGCCCCAGGGCTGGGAAACTTCCGTGGCACGGCTTGCTAGTAACGTCACAATATTTACAAGGGAGGGATGAAGGCTTGCCAAGCGTTATTGGGCCAATAACATAAATGGATTGTAAGCATCGGGGAATCCCAATGGGGCATCTCATTATGGTGATAACATGGTAAACATTTTTAAAAAAGCTGAAAAATACTATGCGTGCAGTTGCCAAACACAGGAATCTTGAAGTGTATAGCGGCCAACACTTCAAAAATGCCCATGAAATACTGTCACAGTCTGGAAAGCAGAAATGATTTAGCCAAAAAACGTTTGAAGGCAAGCAGAGGACTGACTGCTTTCTCTTTCACAACATGCCTGCAATCTGACGACTGTGGGTGCAGGAGCATGTGTTACTATTGAATATCAGAAAATGTTCCTACAGCAGACTACCGCACCTGGTGCACATTGGACCATGACAACTTCAATTCATTTTCACAGTCTCATGTCAATAGAGAGCATGTTGACTGATCTGTCCAAAATGCAAAATGACGCGACATCCAGCCTGAACAAACCCGCATCTGCTGACCTAATCCCAACACAAACCCACCCAGATGTCCCCAAAACCACGCCATCAGCACGACAAATTCCCCCAGCGCGCCCCCTCACAACTCCTCATGCAGCCCCACCTCGCTGCCCGCCACCGGGAACGCCCCCCACCCATGCCATACCATCAGCACCGCCAGCCAGCCGATGGTCAGCAGCCACGGCAGCGCGGCCACATAGCACCACGTGAGCAGCGTCTGCAGGTACTGCTGCTGCACCATGTCATTGTCCCCTGCGCTGCCGCCAAGCTCCCGCCGCGGGCCCGGCCAGATGGCAAACCCCTCCCCGCGCAGGAAGCTCAGCCGCGCCCCCCGCTCGCGGAAGTAGGTCGCCGGCAGCGACAGCATGAGCGCGCTCACCACCTCGATGTATGCGCGCGCTGCGGTGCACTTGCTGACGCACGTGATGGTGTGCGACAGACGGTTGGGCCACAGCAGGTACCTGGCCGCCAGCCGGTAGATGACGTCGTACACGCCGCTGTAGAACGCAGAGCTGCAGCGCACGGTCGCTGCGCTGCGCGCGCAGCCGCCCGGCATCCCCCACAGGTGCCACGCGGCCGCCAGCGGCTGCAGCATGACCGTGCAGGCAAACAGGGAGTCGTAGAGCAGCGGCAGGCAGAACATGAACAGCCCGTTGTTGGCCAGCTCGAACATGAGGTGCGCCTTGCAGGCCGGGGAGCTGTCCGCTTGGTGCTGCCATTGCAGCGCCACCAGGCCCCCAATCACCCATTTGATCCAGGTGAAGCCCGAGACCAGCCACTCTCGGTTGTGCGCGTAGAACTGCATGTTAAGGGACGCGCTGGTGGACCCGATGGCTTCCAGCAGCGACACCACCAGGCACACAAACATGTGGCCCTTGGCGGAGCTGCGCCCCGCGCGCACCGCCATGCCCAGCCATGCCACCACGCCCATGGCACTGTTGCACTTGTCGATGTTGCGGATGCGGGCCTGGCGCTGCTTCCGGAACGCGGTTTCTAGGCGGGGGTCTTGGAAGGTGAGCAGCACGTCATGGCGCAGCCACTGCAGGGTGGGGGGTGGGGGGTGGGTTGTCTGGTGGCGCGTGTGGCATGCATGGGTGGGTTTTGAAGGTACTGGGTGTGTCTAAATGCAGGGGTGTGCTTGGGGTGAGGGGCTGGTGGTATACCGTTGCTGTGCAGAGGGGGGTGCAGGGTTTAGCTGTCCTTGTTGCCAGTGCCAAAAAATGAGGCGTGACACTTTCAACCAATGACCCTGGTGAAGCATGAATTCGTCCAACTCTTTTGCCAGCCTGTGTCTGGTGCGCAAGCACCGTCTCATACCCCTGTCCCCTGTCCATGCAAATATATTTATGCATATGACATTCAGCATGCATGCATATGCTGCCGCCGTTGAGCCCACGCCCTGTCTAGCAGCAACGCACCAAACAACGACTAGGATGCGATGCAAACCCTTTTCCTAGCCTCATAAACCTCCGACAGTGGCCCTACAGTTGTGTTCTGACGTACCTGTACCCAGCTCCTGCCAATTGCAACCGGTCCGGCCTCATCCTCAGCAGCGGCGCGCTCTCCCGGCCCACCAACCGCGTCCATTCCAAACCCCTCTGCCAGCCAAGGTACAGGTGCAGACTCCGGGAACTTTCAAAGTGACAAAGAGTATTGGGGTTGTACCCACACCCACTACGGCATTGACGCGGCCCCTCCTGGTATGGGGGCTCCTCAGAAGCCCAATTCGAAGAACTGCTGGGCGGTTGGGTAAACACGCTTCGGCGTGGTTTACGTGCAACAAGATGGGCGCTGGGAGTTGACGTGCTAGCCCTACAACCTTGCCTGCCAACACCGAGGGTTTGAGGTGGGAACAACTTATGGCGGTGACGAGTCAACCCCGGACACGAAGCAAACCCAATGTATGTAAGAACCCAACGTAATAAGAACCTGTAGTCTACAGACGCTGTCTTGGTGTAACTGCACACTCAGTGCACAGGCATAGGCTCCGGTTGACCCAAGCTTCCAGACAAGCAGGCTACTTTGTGGACCCTGCTGACTCATGGACCCTTACTAAGGGCCTTTGGGTTCTGCCCGATATGACGCAGTGCATTGCCATGCAGGTAGCCAGCCTTTAACGCCTTTAACGCTTGCACCAGCCTTTCTCAACCTTGTCAACCAAACAGGACTGGGGCCTGCCCATGGATTGGCACGATGTCATTACATATGCTTGCATTACCATGGCACGCACATGCCCAGCACTGCAATTCAATCCATGCACGGCCGCCCAAAGTGTAGCAAAATTTAAAATTTGAATCTCGAATACCTGCTAGTGGCTAAAGTTGACAGGCAGCGCTGCCACGTAATGCATAGGAGGTGGCAACACGCACCGCACCTGATACCTGGAGCGTGTGGTCTCAATGCAGCATACTGTCAACCCGATGTTGCTCAACCTAGTGTACAGTTTGTACGCGCACATTCAAATGCCTGAACACAGGACTTCACTCTGCAGGATGCTCGTGTGCCATAGCATGCCGCCCTTTGCGCAATGGGCGCTCAACCACGAAGCCGAGTATGGTAGGGTGCATTTCCCTGCAAGTTTATGCACAAAGTGGATGGACAGCGCCTAAAGCACCAAACCCTGCCTCCAACAGACAGAAGAAAAGAGCCTAGTTGAGGTGTGCTCCAAAACTGGTAGTATGTTACGGCTCGCGCCAAGGTCCTGCAATCGTTAGCAAAAGAGTGGGTGGTGTGGGTGCCCTCGTCACACCTGTGGCTGTATTGAGTCTCTCTTGATGCGCCAACCGGGTGTACTGGGCAAAACTGTGCCTATCCAGTACATATCAACGAGAAGCGCGCCGTCACTTGGTCACATTGCTGAGCGGCTTGCTGGGCTCGTTCTTGACTTTCTGCGCTATCCACTTGATGCCGTCCCACAACCCCTCCCCCTTGATCGCACAGCACTGCTGTATATGCCAGCTGTGGTCCTTTATTACTTGCAGCCCCAGGGACTCTGTCAGCTCAGTCACAGTCATTGCGTCCTTGAGGTCCTGCTTGTTGGCAAAGATGAGCACAGGCGCCTTCTCCAGGTGCTGGTGTTCCAACAGGTTGAACAGCTCGTTCTGCGGGGCCAGCAATGAACTTCAGCTTTAAAAATCAGCAGGGGTGGTGAGGAGGATCATCGCATGTTCGCCAACGGAAACTCCAGTACTCGGAATAAAAGACACAAGGAGGGGGTGCCGCCATTGCGCAAAGTACCTTTGCAATCCCCACACGCGCCCGGTCGGTGCTGTCAACTACCATCACCACAGCGTCCGAGTGTTGGTAGTAGGTTGCCCAGGTGGGCCGCAGGTTCGCTTGGCCACCCAGGTCCCAGATCTGTGCAGGGCGCACACGGGTAAGCAATGGCTGTCCGTGCAATCGGGGCAGGATTATGCAAAATGGGTCCCAGAAATCAGGCCAGAACACAAGCAGGGTTTTGCAAAAGTCATTTGCAGCATGTACCTTGTGCTTTTGAATATGAAGATTGGCTGAGAGTGCTGGCCGCACCTCAAAGGTCACGTTTTGGCACTGCACTTGCTCCACGTTGCTGCCTACAGTCGGTTGTGTCACCACCACTTCTCCCAAGTGCAGCTTGTAGAGCGTTGTAGTTTTCCCAGCGTTATCGAGACCCACCTGGAGATGGGATAGGAAGAAGCTCGGCATAGTGGCACATTGGCAAACGCAATGTCATATGCATGCATATAGGTCCAAGGGTACGCACCATCACAATCTTGTACTCCCTGTCCGGGAACAACGACCTCCACATAGATGACAGAAAAGCACCCATTTTTGCAGCCCAGGCAGTCTGGCTCTACGCAAAGGGCTGCATCGCTGGCAGCAGCACAGACAGCAAACCGGTCCGGTGCTATCAGGTGAATTGCGTCTCGTTCCTCGAGCCAAGTGATACCAGCCAGTCACGGAGTAGTTATGGGTGGCAGGGTGTACTGTGAACAGCAGAGTATGCGCTATCGTGAAGCTGCTAGCGGGCCATTCGACTTGTTGGGCAACTTGCGGGGAGGTGCAAGTGGTGGTTGCTGTCAAAAGTGACTACTGCCGGTGTGCCAGAGTTGTTGCGTATTTGGCTTTTGCTGCAGGAATGCTCATAGGGAAAGTTGCAAACTATGTTTGAAACAGAGCATGGCACCTTATATGCACCCCTTGTCATATCCGAATATCCGAATAGGTGTTCTGTCGAGGGGTAACAAACACGCCTTCTGTCGTGCCACTGCAAGACTTCTTGTACAACTAATAACTGCCATTCGTGGTTGTTTAAGCACAGGGTGACGAGGGTGACGTACTGTCAAAGATAGGTGGACTCTTTCTCTTGCATGCACTCTTTCTTATGCATGCATGCGTTTTGCAAAGGCCCACACAGACCCGTCCAGCACCACGCATCAACTTACCACTGTAGCGGCTCTCTTACTAGTCGTTTAGCCTACGTTCTTCAAAAGCCCACCCTTTGTTTTACTAGCCGTCTTTCCGCGTTGTTGCTGCCATCACGTTGCGGCCCCAAGATGCGGTTATCACGCCCAGTAGGCAATGCCAGCTGCAGGACGTTCTCTGGCCGACATGCTGCACAGCGTGTTGTCCAATCGCCCCTAAAACTCCGGCACCCACCCACATCCTGCAGCCTGTGGCAACCAGGAGCAGTCGACAGCAGTGCCCTAGGTCAGCATGGCTACACGGTGTGCACCACCGAAGGGAGTGACCTGCCCTCCCAGGGAGACATGGTCACCCGGGGCACAGGCCTGGATGACCAAGCAACAGCAGTGCTTGAAAGGGAGGACAAGAAGAAAACCTTCGCTGACCTGGACTACTTGGCGGTGGGTACAGCTGTTTAGGCGTCCCTGTTCAGACATCCGGGGGGGTCTGCTCCAGACATGGGGGTGGTCCAGTACGGCTGTTACCGCCTCTAGATTGTGCTTTGCTTTGTGTTCTGGCTGGCGTGCTGTGCGTCTGCAAGGCTGTGGGTGGTTGAGAGGGAGAAGATGCCACCAAGCCTGCCTGTGCCTGCAAGCTCCCAAGGTCCTTGATGAGCAGCGGTAACAGCCGTACTGGTGCGCAGGAACTGATAGCCATACAGAACAATGGCCCAAAGGCGATTGGCTTCTTTGGTACCCGCAACATGGGGTACATGCACCAGCAGCTGGTGGAGGTGCTCAGCTATGCCATGGTCCTCACGGTGCGTGGCACAGCCCTAACCCTGAACCCTAAACCCTTAAGCTGGTGGAGGTGCTCAGCTACGCCATGGTCCTCACGGTGCGCGCACGCGTGGCCCAGCCCTAACCCTAAACCCTAAAGCTGGTTCTCAACTGCAAACAAGCTGGCACATGTGCCCAGCGCAGCACCCTTCCACAAGCTCACAGCACTCCACTTACTGCACCACATAGCTGCACTTCTTGAAGGTGTGTTCGGTTACCATTGCCCTGCCCACAGCACTCCACTTACTGCACCACATAGCTGCACTTCTTGAAGGTGCGTTCGGTCAACATTGCCCCGCCCTCGCAGGATAACCACATCTTCACGTCAGGCGCCACTGGGACCAACGCAGCTGTCATCAGGGGGGCACTGAGGGCGGAGAGGCCGGAGCTCCTGACTGTGGTGCTACCGCAGAGCCTGGACAGGCAGCCCCCCGAGTCGCAAGAGCTGCTGTCAATGGTGCGCTCACGCCCTTATACAAGCGTGCATCTACCTGCCAGGGGAGGGCTGTAACCCAGTACTTGTGACTCGCTTGCATCTGCGTGGATAGAAGCCAGCTGGCCATGGCTGCCGTCGATGTGCACACACCCTACACCCTGAAACCCTAAAGCGCGCAATCATCTGCATCAGTAGAGCCATAGGCAGCTGCCAACCTAGCCATCGCCGCTGGTTCATGCACATTTAGCCCGCAGCCCTAACCCCGCAGCACAGGCATGGCTTGAATATGTGCCCGCTCGCCATCTGGACATTTTGGCTTTTACTGCACGAAATGTACAGCATGTTCATGACGCACTGTCGGAGCAGTCGGGGCGGCTGGTGTTGCTTGCCTCAGGCTGTTGCAGGTCATTGCAGCGCCGCACTGACTCCATTCGTTGCTCACAGGTCCAGAACGTGGTCACCATGCCACAGAACGACGACCTGAAGCTGCTTGAAGCCAGCAGGTGTGTTCCGCACTGGCCCTGCCACCCGCACGGGGCAGCACCATGGTCCCTCATGCATATGCACCCCATGCACAGACTACCCTGAAGTCTTGCAATGCGATTTTTGGATTGGGCGTGTTATGTGATGTGTCTGTCCAACCTGGCGTCTCTCCGCTCATCAATCACAGCTGGCGGAGTGAGACTGACTCACGAACATGGCCGCACCTTGGTAACTGACAGCCCCTCCTGATGCCAGGCAGGCAGTACAGCGCAGCTTGTGTCTTGCTCTACAGGGCAGATTGGAGTGCCTCTCACTGCAGCTGTATTCCCACCAGCCACCAATGCCTGGCTGTGTTGTGACCATTTCCTGATGGCGCAGGGTGTGCAACAAGGACATCATTGAGCGGGTGCAGCAGGTGATTTGCTTTGCGTTCCACGACAGCCGGCTGCTGCTGGAGACGTGTGAGGAGGCGAGGGAGATGCGCAAGCTGGTCACGCTCTTCTTCCTAGATTGAGCACATCGCCCAGCAGCTGGTCGTGGTCCTCTCTCTAATGGAGCACATCCCTCAGCAGCTGGGCGCGCTCTTCTTCCTCGATTGAGGCCATCGGCAAGCAGCTGGAGCTGGAAAGCCAGCAAGCATCTAAGCGGGGCAGCGCATTGTGGGTGCGACCAAGGGTTCTCTAATATAATATGCAAAGTAGAATTACCCCTAGGGTAATTAGGGGGCTCATATGCTGCAGGTTTCATACATAAAAGGCAGCGGGTTAATCTAGTAGTATACCTCTGGTGCAGCCTACGTGCCTTGGAAACTATCGCCTTATTTGTACTCTGTACACCAACCTGGTGTCGTCTGTTGATTTGATCTGAAGTCGCTGCAGCAGTGGGGTCACAATTACTGGCTGCTATGGTGGTTGACAATGAGGTAACCCTACCCGTTTTTTAGTGATTTGGGGATCCGCACGATCGACATTTGCTTGTGGTACAGCTAGGACACAGCGCTTTTTTGCCAGTGTGTGTTGCAGTGCATCGTTCACAGTTCCCTCGAGGCCAGCAAGATGCACAGCCTTGCGTGGAATCCAGGGCCATTTCAACGTGCTTTTTGCCCTTTCCACTGCCACCCATCGGGAGCAAGGTGCATTGCTGAAGTGCTTCCATGGCAAGGCGACTGGCATTTTGCTCTGTTCCCGTCAGGATTTTATAATTGGAGCGTTTGGTGCTTTTCTCCCATCTTGACCAGGCCAAATGCAATTTCAGGGTCCTTGCCTCTTACGAAAACGCAGTAGCAGCAAATGTAGGTGCAATCTTCTCCATTGCCAAGGGCGTTACAAGGTTTTGATCCTTGAAGTTGACGTCATGCCAATTTTTCACTTCAGCTTTTCAGCTCAGTGTCCGCATGAGTGTTGAAGCCCCGTTGGTTCTACACTGTGTGTGCGTGTATGGAGGGTACATGAGCAGCAGTGTTGAGGTACACAGCACTCCGCGCTCAATTTGATGGGCTGACCAGCAACGCATACATGTACATCTGCCTCTTGGCATGCCAGTTTTCTTATCATGAGAAACAGTGGACCACCAGGTGACAGTCACAAGGTCTGCAGTTAGGCAAATTCAATTTTGACCACAACAGTGACTGGATACATGCATGACACTACCCATATGAGCTGATCATGTGCGCCTGTGTTCAATGACTTAAGTGTAGTAACTATTGCCAATTAAAATTGTTGCTTCCAGGATCCTGTCCCGCAGTGACATGAGGCCCATTCTGGGGAACCCGCGAGGTAGTGGAGCACTAGTGGGGCAATATATAATTCATTCCAATAGTTTTACTCCAAGGAGCAAAATTATTAACATTGTCACGATCGTGGAAAGAAGGAAAAATACGCCCTCACACATGTGCACACGGCAACAGATCATATGGTGGTTTAATGATCATTGACTTATGTATGGGTGGTCAAGTGGCTGCTCAAGATGTGTTTTTGTGTACACTTGCCACCCATTAAATGACATTGTGGAGCCTCCATGAGGTGAGGTGAGCATTTCTCCTGCGGCGCAAGGCTTGTGGCTTTGTATCATAATGAGCTATCGTGGGAGTTGAATCATTGAATGCTACGGCAAAGGTTTCAGGCCAAATTTCATCTGTCACTGAGTCAGAAAACAACCAAAACATAACACAGAAAATGCTTCCCGCAGACAAAGTCAAATGCGCCTTCTGCCAATTTGACCCTGCCACCTCAACCTCAACCCAGTTATTTGTATCCACCATCCACATACAGGAGGGTTGCTATTGTATGAAGCTGACATTGATTGCCACAGATACCACTGTAGAGTATACGGATTCAACTGACTGCCACATGCTGCACAGTCAGTCGACCTTCTCCCCGTTCCGCACCGACTGCCAGCCGCTCATACTCAGCAGCGCTGCTAGCCTAGACTTCATACTTTCAAAGTATCCAGCTTTCACCAGTTTATTGCTTCCAGCAACCACTTTCACTTTCTCTTTGTGCTTCCGCCTGCAATCTGGAACAACCAAAGAACTGATCAGATCACCCCATATCTGCATACCCTGCCACCTGGTCCCTGACTTCACGGGACATGCAAGTAAATTGTTTCAAAGAAGAAGAGCACAGGCAGCTTTATAGCTGGCAGCGTACCTAGGTCTGCAAGCTGCAGCTGCGTTAGCTCCTCCTTGACAAGGACAAGTTTGGCAGCAATAATTTCCATCTCCCTCTGGTGTGCTGCCTCTTTTGCTCCCCGCTTCTGTTGGTGCTGCTGTGGGTCTAGCTCTTGCTCGAGCTCGAGCTCCAGTTCCTGCACCTTCAACCGCCGAGCTTCTATGTCTTGCTTCTTAGCTCTATCCACTGCTTGAAAGCTTCAGTATCTGCAATGGCAATAGTGTTGTGCTCAATTGAAGCACGTAGGTACTGGTTGTCAACAATTGCCACGGCAGGGTGGGAGCTTGCAACTTCGAAGTGGGGATATGCTTGTGAACTCACAAGCATATCCCCACCTTAGCAGCAGGAAAGCAGGTACCTCACCCAAGCTGACCATCCAACTCTTGTTTTTCAAGGCAAAGACATCTGAACAGGGCAACTGGGCGAACACCCGGAACAAGCTACATGCACAGTGGCAACTTACTTGTGAGTGGGGTTTGCAGCTGAGCCTGGAGCACTTTTGCCTGGAGCACTTCTGGGTGCACAGCCCTTGACATCGTGCCCTCTTTGCAAAGGCGTTGTACAACGGAAACCGAACAGGGAATATGCATAACCTTCACACCAGGTCAAATAGCTTTCTTGCACACAAAAGCGCCATTGCACTCGTGCAGTGGCAAAGCAACCTGTCCCACTCCCGTCTTTGTCTTTGCAACTACACTTTCCAGGTGGGATCTCTTGTTCTTGTTAGTAGTGCTCCTTGCCAGTAGGAATGCGGGTTAGAACAAAGGTCCAAAATGGACTGGGCGTCGCGGTTGCAGCAACTGTGTCACGTTTGCACTTGAGTCACTCGTCCAGTTTGCCATCTGGAGAGACTCCCTCTTTATGCCGGCACGCTAGTGGGTTAGTGGGCCAGTGGACTAGTGGGCTAGTGGGTCCGAAAGATGCAACTCCGCCTCAGCTTCTGCCTGCTTTTACAGGCTGTTTGGATTGCTCCTCTTTCTAGAACCTTTGTTGGCTTTCCTTTTGATGCAATTGTTAGGGAAAAGAGGCTTTTTTTCCCCCAGCACTGTTAGACCTAGATATGAGCAGACTGCCGCGACCACCAGTTATTGCCACAATATGGGAGTGGGTTTGCCACTCGAGAAACGGTATCCACGCTTACCAGTCAGGTGAACACCAAAAACCTGCAATCACCACCTCTATAAGCATGCATGCATGCATAAAATCTGCACCTACACCACCACCCCATGCACACACCTCAAACAGTTTCTCGATGTGTAATGGGTTGCCATAACCTTGCTGTTGAAACGGGTCGGTTTCAGCGCCCAGTGGTGCCTCGCCAACCCCCCCACGTTGTCCCCAAGGAGGGTTTAGGGTGGAGGGTTTAGGGTTTTAAGCATGAACTGCCTTGGCTACTGCACTGCTCCCACGCTGGGCCCTGTACGTGGTCATTTTCCTACTTTATACTCTCTAGCATGCGAGACTTGTGTACTCACTCTGCCAGTAGTAACTTTCTGGACCCAGGGTAAACAAGGCAATAAGCCAACGCCGGGAACCATTCTTTATGCCTCTCTGTTTGTTTGTTTGTTTGTATGTGAAAGTAACTATTGCCAGTTGTAATAGTTGGTGGCTGTCCTGAGTGAAAGAGGGTCATTTTCGACAATGCGCTGGGCGCGTTCTGGAACTCAATGCATGTAAAAAACAAAATCCATTTCTGTAATGATTATCATCATTATGACAGAGAGAAAGAGAAAAACTCCCCCACCCACGGCAGCACCCCATGTGGTAATTTGATGATCATTGATGTGTTACAATATCGTAGTGCATCGTGCAATGCATGCCACAATCAACAGGGTACTGGCTTGCGCTTGACAAGTGCACCCATAAATCCCCATGCGCCATGACAAATTCCCTTTCATATTTTTCTGTGGACGTAGTGTACTGAAGAAAGTGTGCAGATGCTGCACGTGTAAAACGATGTAGTATACTGTGACTCTGGCTGTAAAATCGACGGCAATAAACAGATTAAGGAAATGGCATTGAATTTCACTTGGTGTTGACATCTGCAGATGAGTCATGGACGCGTCCATGAGCCGCTGAGCAAGGCCATGCCTGCAGTGCCCTCTAGGTCTAGATCCGCGTGGCTGTCAGCCTGTGGATCCCGCCCTCCTTGAGCGTGAACTCGTACTTGACCTTGTACTTGAGCAGGCCATGTGCAAAGGTGCTGGTCATGATCCATGTGCCAAGGGGGGAGCGCGTGGGGCCGTGCGTGGTGAACTCGGGGGAAATCGCCTTCTTTTTGCTGGCGGCTGGCTTGCCGTCGTTGCCAAAGGTGCCGACGCTGGCGCTGCTGAGCATTTTGGAGAGCTGCTCAACGCCTGCACAGGAAAGTCGGGAGAGGAGTGAGCGGTGGAGTGGGTATGGGGGTGCCAGGTCTGGGGTCATTGCAAAATTGATATGCATATGCATGCTTAAATTGCAGCAAAAAGACATGCCATGCCCAACTGTGGCATCATGCTGAGATGTGTCATGCACTCCCCACACACATGCATGCCTCAACCTATAAATATTTTACCACAGTCCAACCCGCATCCTCCTACTGTGACAGCACATTAACAGCACACACCTTTAGCCAGGCGCTGCATGATGGCCTCCCGGTTGTGCATGGTCTGCTTGTCCACCGTGGTCATCTTTGCATTCTCCAGGAACATGTCCACAACCTCCTGCGCCTCTGCCCACCTGTCGTTGCCGTCGCGCACCGCCTGGACGTACATCTCAATGAACCTGCGGGTGGGCGGCGGTGGGTGTGGTGAGTCGGCGGTGGAACACGGTGGATGGCGCAGGTCACATGGTAATGTGGTGGTTTGAATGAACTGCTGCAATGTCATGGTGCATTGCAGAGAATCAGCACCCAGGGCATGCAATCCCTTCGGCAAGTTGCATGCATGCACTGCGACTGATGGAGCTCAACCCCTAGCAGGACATGTCATATATTCCTTCTCCCTCATTTCATCCCGCACTCATGACAAGATGCTTGCAGTTCCCATCACATGCGTCACCCTTTCATAGACACTAAATTGTGCTTATTTACCTCTTGGGCACCGCCATCTCCTTCTCGTCCTCTGCCTGCTTGCGCTTGCGCCGCTCAGCAGCTAGGGTTTTCTGCATGGCCACCAGGGCATCGTCCTCTGGCTTGATCTCAAGGTCACTAAGGTTCTCCTTGGGCTTGAGGATTGGGGTGGGCTTGAGGCCAGCTTGGGCGTACACCATCTGCGGCACAATGGGAATGTTTAAGGTTATGGGTTTTAGAACAGGGCGGTCAGTTGCAGGTACACCATGCAGCACGCAGGATATATAGGTTGTGAATTGCCAATAGGTTGCAGAATAATTAAATAGCATGCAGTGGGTGCAGTGGCGCTGGGTATCAATCAGGATGTCACGCTGCCACACGTTGTCCTTATAAAAGGAGGAATGGGTAATTCGGGGGTCTATCCCTTGATCTTGCGCAACCACATTGCTTGCGCTGCACCCGCACTTGCATCACAGGCGCTATGGATGATTGCAGCACCAACATGCACATCCTATACCCACCACAGCGGCCCACTCACCCTTGCTTTATGGGGATCGATGCGCGCGGGGTTGGCCGCTGAAATCTGCTCCATCACTTCCTCAGCGCTCATTGCTGGCTTCTGCTGCTGGGGCGCCTTGTGCACCATCTCAATCCCCACTTGCGCGCCACCAGGGGAGTTGATGGCAGCTGTGCCATCGCCCGCTGGGCGGAATGGTGATGGCGCAAGCGTGGGTGCGCAGCACTGGAAGAGGAAGCACGACATTGTTGTGGGGAGGGCAAGCAATGCTGGTGCTGCTGTGTCCTCAGGTGTTGGCAGCTAGCCTAGGGTGTAGGGCTTGGCTGGGAGTTTAAACCCGCGTGAAACCTTTTTGATGAAGGGCTGTGCTGCTTCTGGATGGGTTATCTTCACTTACTCAGCTGTGTTGATCGATTGTAGCACTAGGGTGGGTGCGGTGATTTGAAGTGGTGGACCAGGCCTCGCCCAGTTATGTATGTATTGCTGGCATCGTCGAATCAGGTGGACAGGGCGAGTGGGAGGCTGACTTGACGCGTCTCGCGACGCGCGCATATGCATGCGACATGTCGCTGTCGTTCCGGACGCAATGGTGTCCGCGCGGTCCAGCAATGCGCCGGTCCAGCAATGCGCGGTCCAGCAATGCGCAGGCTGAGCGCGCGCGCGTGAATGGCCCGCGCTGAAGAAAACCCTAGGGTCCAAACGGAAACCCTCATGGAAGCTCGTGCCTCTCGTGCGTGATGGCCAGGTACTGCCGCGCACTACTTGCGGGTCGCCTCGAGCCTGTGAGGAATCTACCGTCGCCCATCATGATCACGTGCCACTGGCAGTTTGTTGCTGAACTATCAAATGGCTCATGCTTTCATAAAGCCCCGTTGCGGGCATATAAATGGGGACAGGAAAGCATCACTGTGACTGTTTGATACATGCACAAAAGCTGCTTGTGTGAAACTTGCAATCCGTTGAACACCTCTCTTTGCACCGCAGAACAAAGCTCACAACCCCACCACTTCAACTCCACAGCCACCTTGCCTCTCGTGAGCTCTGCTTGACCAGCATCCACTCCCCACCATGCATCAGAAGTACGTGCAGTGCGCCAAGGCCTTTGACGAGGTGCTCAGCAAGCAGCACGATGACAGCAAGCTCAAAGCCCTGCTGGCCGATCAGGTCACCCTCCATGGCGACAACCTCACTCTGAAGACAGACATCAAGGGTACTGAGGCTATTGCTGATTACTGGGCCAAGTATTGGGAGAGGTATGAGTACAACCACGTGCCTCTGAGCTACGGAGTCAACCTCGACAAGAACACCATCTTCTGCTTCGCTGTGGACAAGGTGAGGGACGGTGGTGCGAGTATGTATGCAGCTGGTCACCACCGGCATTGCATGCATAAATGCATAAAACATAGCACGCTTAGGTATTAGTACTTTGTGTGGAGTTTAGCATGAATTGGCACACTCTTGGAAGCGTTGTGCTCTGATGCCATTATCTGCAAAAGTTTAGACAGTAAGGCACGGAGGGGATCAGGCACTGCCACCATGCACATTCACCTGCCCCGCAACCTTATTGGCCCCCTTGCAGTGGGATCAATGTTGCACAGCTCCCCTGTTCAACAGGTGCCATGTACACACTTTTTGCAATCAGGGACGCTCCTGCAGCACAAGATTGATCATGCCTGTGTACTCCCGTACACTCCTTCCATACCCTCTTGAGTGCAGGCTGCCTTGAGTGCCGCACTGATCAGTGATGTGGTATAAGTATGCGTGCTGACCTGGCCTCAAATGTGCAATGTGATCAATGCGCATATGCATGTTGTGCGCTCAGATACACTGGCCAGGCTGCGCATGCACATTCCTCCAAATGCATTGCCTTGGTGCGCCTTCACACACAGCACCATGTAACAAAAAGTAGAAGATTGCATGCTGTCCATTGACTGGCACCCTGGCTATGCAAGGTTGACCAGCAAAGGTCAGGCAAAGGGCAATGCCATTGCTTGCCAGCGCCACTGGGTGACCACATATCCCATCACAACTGATTCAATACCGCACCTCCTTCCATGTCGCTGTTCCTCCCCATGCCTCCACTATCCTCACCCCCCATGTCGTGATTTGCACAGGGTGTGAAGCGCAAGGTTGAGCAGACTGGGGAGAAGCTGCCCAGCGAGCCCGCTGACTCTGTTGGCATCACCAAGTTTGATGTTGACAAGGACTGCAAGATCACTGACATCTGGTTCCTGCGCCAGCTCTCACCAGACGAGATCCAGCGCAAGGTGGGTAGGGTTTTTCCTAGTGCGTGTGGAAACCCTAACAAGGGGAATGGCATAGTTCCTGCGCCAGCTCACACCAGACGAGATCCAGCGCAAGGTGGGTAGGGTTTTTCCTAGTGCGTGTGGAAACCCTAACAAGGGGTATGGCATACTTCCTCAGGGTGTGCAGGGTCCTTGTGGGTCATGTGGGTCCATGCAACCTCTATCACCGAAACTGCGCCCTGAAGCTGGGATTCCCTCGCGGCCAGGTGTTGCGTCAGGAATGGTGTGCAAGTGCGGTTGCCTCGCCATCCTGGCCATGCATGGTCTTGACCTGCATGTGCGGGCAATCGGGGTGCGGGGGACCATTCTTGTGGAGGACCACAAGAAACTCACTTTGCTGAACACGTCAACTTGATACCATTGTTGGCTGGTTGGCGCAAGGCATGTTGGACAGACTGCCAATCTGGCTGTACTGGGACGCATGTCTGAAAGCAAGTCACTGTTGCTCTCCACGATGGCAGTAACTACTCCTGTATTTGCTGAAAATGTATTGTTTATGTGCAGCTGACCAAGGATCCCACCGAGAAGATGGACTTCAGCCCGGAGTCTCTCAAGGACTCAGGTGAGGTGACGCAGACATGCGCAGTAGCACACACCTGCATATCACACACTGGTTGCGCCGACGACCTATACTTAGCGAGGTCAATCAGGTATGACCTGATGGTGAACCAATGATATACCGAGGAGCTATGCGCTGCTATGCACAGGGCTCAGTGGCCAACCTCAGTGGCTGGCAGCGGGAAAGGAAATATAAAGACATATTTTATGCGCCTTGTGAAGCCATCAATAGCTTGGTCAAACGGGAAGCGCTCATCAAGCCATGAGTGCACGCCGCACAAGGAGTTATCTGTGGGGTACTGCATGTCAGTAGTATCTCCTTACTTCCGCATCTCAATGCAACCTGTGCCCTTTTCCAGGCGACAAGTATGACAAGCTGTCTGATGAGGACAAGCAGTCCATGTCCCATGTCGTTGAGTCCTTCATCAAGATGTGGGACTCCTGTGATCCCGATGGCGCCGAGAAGTTCATGTCCCAGGATGTGTGCATGTACGTCCCGCTGGTGGCCCACAAGAAGGAGGGTCTGGATGCGTACAAGGAGATGGTCAGGTGCACCTACAAGGTGAGGGAAGGATTTAGGGTGCCCTGAGGGTTGGGGGCCTAGGGTTTAGGGTCTGGATGCGTATAGGAGATGGTCAGGTGCACCTACAAGGTGAGAAGGGTTTAGGATTCAGGGTCTATGGTTTAGGGCTTGACTGCGTACAAGGGGATATTCAGGTGCACCTACAAGGTGAGGGAGGAGTTTAGGGTTTAGATCTGTACAAGGGCATGCCAAGTGTTCCTGCCAAATTTGTCAACGTTGAACTCTAGGACCATAGCACATTGACCACAGGCAGGCCATTACCGTCTATCATTTACTGCGCCTGAATGTGGCGGTGCTTTGCGTGGTGGTACAAAGTTCCCTCCTGTGGGGCCCACCAATAGCCATACCTTGTTTTGAGCATTCCTTTGCAACCTGCAGCTGGCCAGTGTTCAAACTGCACCTTTGCCAGTTACAACACACAGCGCCCTTGCCCCGCACTATGTTGACCAACGGGAGCTCCTAGCTGACTACCCTATATCCTAAAGCCTGAACCCTAAACCCTAAATCTTTTCCCCGCAGCACCTTGACCAGCGGGAGCTACTGGCTGACTACCCTAAATCCTAAACCCTAAACCCTACACCCTTGCCCCGCAGCACCTCGAGCAGAGGGAGCTACTGGCTGACTACGCCCTGTCTGTGGATGGCACCAAGGCCTTTGTGCAGTGGCGCACCAAGGGGGTTAGAAGGAAACCAACGTCAAGGTGGACATCTTTGGGATGGATCTGCTGAAGATTGAGGGGGGGAAGGTGCGGTGACGGGGCACACTCAGCTGCATGCACCAGTGTACTTGTGGGTCCACTGGCAGTGATCATCACTGAGGTCACTGCGCAAATATCATGAATGTTGTACTGCGTATGCATTGCTGGCAGGCACCTTTTAGGCATGGCAGGTCAGTAAGAGATAACGTTAAGCTACCACACAAGATGCAATATTGTATTGGGTGCCAAAATCACAGGCGTGGGGCAAAATGCTTTGCCAACGCTGTCTGGCACTGTGTTGGTGCACCAGAGGTGCAATTGCTATCACAGTGATTATGCAGGCATGTTTGCGATTACTCAAACATTTTTTCCTGTTGCCCCTTGCAGATCAGCCAGGTGGTTGTGTACAGGCAGCCAACCCCCAAGGAGGCAAAGGAGCTGCTGGCAGAGGAGTAGGCAACTAGCGGGTGGCCTATCTTCTCTGCAGTGATTTTACTCAGGCTGGCTGTACATGTTGCTGTGCAAGCGCTGACACATAGGCTGCGAGAGTATTTTATGTGGCACGCACTGTCAGCTATTTGAGCAGTGTGTTGAAATTTCCAGGCGACTGTTGTTGATTTCGCATTGGCTGAATCATCGGCACGGTTGGACAAACGGATGGGAGGTGTAAAATGTACAAATAAAATAAACCGCACATGATAATTAGATAATTAGATAAACAACGGTTGAAGAGGGACGTGAGAGTATCATAATAGAGCAGGCCTGCTGGCCTTTCCTTCGCATGTTGGATCCTGGTCTTTCATTTGCATGTTTCTACCAAATCCATGCCATGAGCATGCATATCCTGTTTTTGTGCAGCGTACTCGTGCATTGTGAAGCATACTGACACAGAAAGTTACTGTGGCGAGTTGCCGGCCCTGGCTAGCAATGTGCATTGTAGTGCGCAATGTGCACCATATTAGTGAGTGTTGAATCAAACTGGTAAAGATTTACGTTTCACCTGTTGTGAAATAGATTTTGTTCATCAGTGCAACTGGCATACCATGGTGAGTGGCCCGCCATGCATGTACCAAGTATGACGGAATGCACCAGTGGCCCCCGCCACGCAACCTGGTGTTGTAAGTGTGCCCCAGGGCCTGTAAATAGTGTCAAGGATTCCAAAGAAGGCACATGATTTGGACTTTCTACGTTGATCTGGTCTGTCACATTTATTTTTGCAGACGATGCGTATTCAATTTGGTGTTGTGGCTTTATCACCTGGGCGCACTGTGCTTCGAAAAAATTGATCATCCCAACGGGCAGCTGCAGGACCTGCGCAATTGCGCATTAATGATGCCAAATTGCGCATTAATGATGCCAAAAATTGCGCATTAAAGATGCCAAATTGCGTATTTGGCTGATTTTCTGGTGCCATCACTTGACAGAGTAGGTATTTATTTCCAGCGTATCAAGACCATAACGTACATGGAGCACTGCAAACATGTACAGGTTGCTGGGTTGCGCATGCGATTCACTGCAGTCTGGACCCTTTTGGAGGCAACTGTGCTGTTGCATTGCGGTGTCCGGTGTCAATCTTGTCCAGCCGTGTCTAAGACTGGTGCCATGCAGCAGCCATGAGAATGGATTACAGAAAGAGAAAAATCAGCAAAATATCCAACTTGTGTAGCAGTCATGGCATTATTGGGCAAGCAAAATTGGGCTTCAGGAGCCCATAGCCCCAAGACTTGGGCATGAACAGTCTCAGACTTGCACAGCTTTGCAGTGCAGTGCAGTGCCCTTCTGAAGCAAAAATTACCTTGATTGGTAGACTGTGGTCTAGGCAGGAAAACCAGCACGAGCGCCTCGTCAGTGTGGGATTAGAAACCGGATATTAATTGTCAAGTGACCCTACCCTAGGGTGTGCTTTCATTCACTAGGGTTTTCCTCGCTGCCGCTAAACTTCTCTGAAGGAGGGTGGTCACTGCACTGCATCACAGGGTAGTCACCTTGATCCTCTGTAGCACCTACCGCCGACATACGTGGCCACGCTGAATCTCCGAGATGGGGCCCAGAACTTTTGAGGCTGTAGGCCTTCCTGTTGTCTTTCGCAGGCCCTATATAACCCTACTTGCTGCAGCAACACAGTGTTTGCAAGGCTTACTGCGTGACGCTTGCAAATTCTCTCTGCACCGCAAAACACACTGCGTGACACAACCTGCTTGCCGTCGCTGGCTCAAGTACCCCGCTACCAAGTGACTTCCCACGTCCGCCAGCATGGCCTCGCACCAGAAGTACGTGCAGTGCGCCAAGTCCTTTGACGAGGTGCTCAACAAGCAGCACGATGCCAGCAAGCTCAAGGCCCTGCTGGCCGATCAGGTCACCCTGCATGCCGACAATCTCACTGTGAAGACCGACCTGAAGGGTGCGGACAAGGTAGCTGACTATTGGGCCAAGTACTGGGAGAGGTATGAGTACAACCATATGCCTCTGAGCTATGGAGTCAACCCCGACAAGAGCACCATCTTCTGCTTTGCTGTGGACAAGGTGAGAGGGGAGTGTGGTGGTGGTGGTGGTGGTGGTGATGGTGGTGGTGGTGGTTGACCTGAGCTGGTGTGCAGGAACCTTAATACTATGCATGCAACAGGAGTCAAACCCTTCTCTATTCTTATAGTTTTTTCAGTGAAGCAGTGGGCCAGGCGCACAATGGGGTTACTACCACAGAGTGGCAGGCCAGTGAGGTATTGCTAGCTAAGAATTTCCTGGTTAAGTCTCCCTGTCAAGGAGTGGACGTTGCAGCTGGGCGTGCAATGGTCACTATAATCCTAATGCAATGCCACAGTCATCCCCGCTCAGCTGCCATATTCATTATCCAATGCTTCAAGCCCACGCAGCCTGACGCCCCACACATGAAGCGCCTGTCGCACGATTTCCGTGTGCTTTCTCAACCCCCTGATACACCACGGGCTCAACACACCATCATGCGACTGCATGTTGTTTGGGTGATTTTGGGGTCCACGCATGCATCCAGAGCCACTGGAGTGCATTGCCTTGGCGGTTGTTGTAATGGCAGCATCGCAAGCATTGAACACCGAGGGAAATATCCTGATAAATTATAGTACTTTGCCGCGCCACCCTCAGGGTGGTAAATATTAAATTTTGTGTGGTCATGTTAAACCTGTCAAACCCTAAAGGTTAGGGTTAAGGGTTTCAGCACGCGCAATACCGATCGACGGCAGCCCCTGCCTGTTCACACCATCGCCTTCAACAACCATTCATTTCATGTTTCTGTTGGACTCCTACACCTTGTTATTGCTTCCATGCCCATGCCATGCACCGTTTAGGATCATACTCACTGTCCTGCCATGCCCCAGGGTGTGAAGCGCAAGGTTGAGCAGACTGGGGAGAAGCTGCCCAGCGAGCCCGCTGACTCTGTGGGCATCACCAAGTTTGATGTTGACAAGGACTGCAAGATCACTGACATCTGGTTCCTGCGCCAGCTCACACCAGACGAGATCCAGCGCAAGGTGGGTAGGGTTTTTCCTAGTGCGTGTGGAAACCCTAACAAGGGGTATGGCATAGTTCCTGCGCCAGCTCACACCAGACGAGATCCAGCGCAAGGTGGGTTGGTGACATCTGGAAGCCCTAAAGGGATAACGGGCAACCCCATCTTTTAGATTGCCATGGCGTGGTCCTGTCACTGGAACTCCGTGGTTGAGCCCTAGACAGCTATTGCAATTATCTGCACCAGCTTGCACCAAATGAATGATGATAAAGCGCAAGATGGTACCCCTATCTAAGGCGTTGCAGTTTGCGCATGGAAACCCTTTGCGGTCTTGGTGTAGCCACAGAACTTCACTGCATGTATGAAGGCCTAGACTAGGGGGTAGATCTAGGGTCAACCCTAAACCCTCCACCCTTGACTCCATAACCATATTTGTCTTGCACCTGTTCCAGCTCACTGCCTGTTACCAATAAGTGCTTTCTAATATTTATTTCAATTTTCTGAATTTTTTCATTTCAACTGAATATACAGCGCAAGTGGGGTTAGCTAATGAACTGGGACCCATGGAACGTGAGTTTCACAGCAGTGTGATACCTTTGTGCCCCCCCACCATTGCAATAGTAACAAGTATGAATTTGACTTGCACGCCCACATTCTCTTATGGCACTGCAATTGACTTGCCAAGGACCCACTGGCTCACACATTAGCCTCTTCCAAATGACCGGGCCCGCCCTAACTGACGATTTGGTTTGCAGCTGACCAAGGATCCAACCCAGTCAATGGAGTTCAGCCCGGAGTCTTGGAAGGACTCAGGTGAGTGATTTTCTACGGATGATAGGTAGGAATAATGTATAGCACCGTGCATTGGCAATTGCTTGCGACAGCTGCCGCTGAAACACCCAATTTGCAGCACATCTTGAATTTGATGGAAACTGGATGCAGTAATTGTGTGCATTAAATGAAGATAAGTTATACCTGTTATGTAATACTGTGAAATGCTGCATAGTAAAGTTGTGTTCTGTGGACAGAATGCTGATGATGCATTGCTTGATATGATGCTTTCTCCCAGGCAGCAGGTTGATTATTACTGCTGTCTTTTGAATTATGTTGCTTGGCCCTGTGCCCTTTTCAGGTGACAAGTATGACAAGCTGTCTGACAATGACAAGCAGTCCATGACCCAAGTGGTTGAGTCCTTCAACAAGATCTGGGCGACCTGCGACCCAAGTGGCGCAGACAAGTTCATGACCCCGGATGTGTGCTTCTACAACCCCATCATGGGCAACATGACCAAGGGGGTGGACGAGTACAAGAATATGGTCAAGACCATCTATCAGGTGAGTAGGAAAAGATAGCTGATGGAAGCGTCTGTGGAGGTCAGTGCATATACAATATGCATCGAGGTAATTTACTTAAGAACTTACTTGTACTAGCATTTGTCAGCAAGAATTTTGAGCCTTACTTCCCCTGACTCAGGAGGTTTACAGTGCTGCGGCACATACGTATTCATATGCTAATACGAAAGCCACTGTGGCTTATCACGCATGGTACCATCACCTAAACAATTGAAATATGTATCATACTTGATGTGCGGATCTTCAACTTCCACTGTTCCCACTTTATCTTTGCTTTGTATGTTGGCGCCCTTGTCACTTCTCAACTGGCTTAATGACGACCGATGCCATGCCTGGGGGGCACTCAGCTCACCACTTTGTGCCCTGCCCTGCAGCACGTTGACCAGAAGCAGTGTCTGGCTGACTACGCCCTGTCTGTGGATGGGACCAAGGCCTTTGTGCAGTGGCGCTCCCAGGGCACTGACAAGGAGACCAAGGAGCAGGTGGACATCTTTGGGCTGGATGTGCTGAAGATTGAGAAGGGAAAGGTATGCTGCGGAGGCAAAACAGTTGGATGCAAAACCAATCGTTGCTGATCTGGGCTGCACAGAGAATCATTTTCGTATGGATGGTATCAGGAGTAGATGGTAGTGGGATTCAATCTGTACGCTGGGCCCTGCATCCCATGCATAGTGCCATCACCACCGCGACACTAATAAAAGCGTGACTGGTGCATTCGCAATGACTTACAGGCATATACCCCTGTCGATTGTGGCACGTGTTTCTCAGAATGCATTTGGGCGAGGTACACCACCATTATCTAAAACGTTAAATGCGGTGGGCCACTACTAGAATTCATCGATGGGGTGATGTCATTGACAAGTATGCACGCGCGCTAATTCTGATACCATTCGATGTGACATGTTGATTACAGTATTCGTCTTGGTTATCTGTTGCAGGTCACCGAGGTGGTTGCGTTCAGGCAGCCGTCCACCCAGGAGGCTAAGAAGCTGCTGGCAGAGGAGTAGGCAACCTGCTGGCTGGGTGTGAGCCTGGTCAGCAAATAATGGTACATGTGCAGTTCAGTACATAAAGTATAGGTTTATGTGCAGCCATTTGTGTATGTGTGCACATCATTTTAAACCTAATGTAGAAATGTTGTCCACCGCAAGCTGTTAGGTCAGATTGAGTGCTGATGTGAGGCAATTTTGGCTGGCAATGGCAGTACTGCTGGTGTTTGTTCCACTGAGTCAGTGGTAAGTCATCATTGCTAGGTAGCAAAGCAACAAGTATGGCATCATTAGCGAGCAGTGAGCCATGAGTGCTTGCACTGGTAGAGTTGAATTGATTTTGGCAAACTTTGCCTTCAGATTGTTGCCGTATGCTGTTGCAAAAATATTACGGCTTACAAATTATATACCATGTCGAACACTGTTGTAGGGTGGAGGTTTAAGGTTGAACATCTGGTCATATGATCAGGAACAATGTTGACCATATGTGGGTCAGGTTTTCTGTAAATAATTGACGCAAGTGGAAATATTTGACACGAGTCACTAGGCAACTGTGACGGTGACAACTTTATCGCATTGTTAGTTGTGATCGCATCCTGCGACCAAGCAGTGTGCACAGAAGGTTACAACTGTTGCTGCTTCCGCTTGCACATCCTGTACTGATAGGGAACTGGCTGCCACTGCTGTGCTGCTGCCTTTTGAAGAGCATGTGGAGCATGGTACTGTTGATGTCATACCCAATAATGACCAGAAATATGTTGTGCACAGTCAGTCTGTCGAAGCATTATTTACAGGCAATTAGCTGGCATGCATCTAAGCCAGCTGCTCCCCACAAGTCAACACAGCAAAACTACACGAAAATTTGCCAAATGGAACCAAACGCTGACAACAAGTACCAATAGTCCCACCAGGACCCAGCTGTTCCCCTGCCGAGCAGCCATGCTGTTACCCTCCACCCCCCCCCCCCACCCCGCCTTCTTCTTAAAGCCCACCATGGAGTCACGCACGGACCATTCCTGCACGCCGTCTCTACCTCTATTCAATCAGCCAATCCCCGGCAATTAGAGAGCTCCTAGACGTAAGATCCGTCCATCTAACCCAGCTGTTCCCACAGCCCACCATTCCCCATCCATTGTTGATCCCCCTGTTTGCACGCCCAACTCCCCTCCATCCATCAAAACATCCAAGTCAGCACTGTGTGGCCGCCTCACCATGCCGCTGTGCCTTATGTGCTCTTGCCAGCCTTTGAGGCCACGTGTAGGATGTAAGGCAGCAGGCGCACGCCCACCACAAACACGCCTAGGCACGTAACGTGGTATGCCAGCTCCTTGTATGCCGCCTTGGCGTCGGGTTTCTTTGGGATGAACATGGCGCGGGTTTTTTTGGGATTGCAGTGCCCTGGTGCAGCTGCGCGAGAACCCTGTGCACCATAATGGGTGTGTCAACCACAAGGCCTGCAACTAGAATATAAATTTGGTGGGTTGTCCTTGACTGCTTGGCGGTGCATATGTCTCACCGCCGGTGTATTGGCATGGTAAGGTGGGGTTGAGCGTGGCTCAGAGACAGAAATCAGGTGTGATTGTTACCTGTCGCTTCTTTATGCATACTCCACACAGTGACCATAACTTTTCAATGCAGTATGGTTCACGAACACGACACCATTGTGCGCGGGTGGAAAGAATGCTGCTGCGTAGATTAGCTGCATATGCATGCATACTAGGATGCCCAGGCACACTGGACCCTACAGACGACCGATGACCGATGTCTTAAAAGCATCAAAGCTACAACCATATGCAAAACACCCACCGTTTCAAGTGCACCCCTGGTCGTAAACCTCTCTGGTGGAAGGAACAGGTGTTGCAACTGGGACACCACTTCGGTGGGCGAAACACTGGGTATGTACGCAATATGTCAACCACGGTCACGACACGCTTGTGCTGAGTACTTGCAATCGGGCTACTTGCAGTCAGCGTGTTGTTTCAAGGCTGTGTTTTGTTGCGCCGCTTTTGGCATCCGTTGGCTGGCACGGTGCCACTACTGTTTAGGGTTTAACCGTTAAACCCTAAAATTTGTTTTTCCGAAAAACAGGCTGGCTGCCAAAAATCAACTTACTTTTTTCAAACGGAAAGGCTTTGGACAGAGGCACAATCCCGCCATATCATCGTGGATGTTATCCTCATTGAGCAATATTTGGTTCCTTGTCGCCCTGTCTTCTTGCCACGGGCGCTGCGCAAGCAAACGTTGGTGCTCAGGGCGCCTTTGAAACTCAGTGGCGTTCATTCTGCACTTCCTGTACACCTGTTGTCCCGTGGTCTTTCCCAGCAGGGCTTTCGTGCACGAGTGGATTATGCTTTGAAAGCTTAACAGCGTAGTGAGAGAGTTTTGTCGGTGCAAGTGTTGAAAAGGGGTAGTCTTCTATTTGACGACACATCACTGTTGTCCAACCCCCATTCAGCTTTAAGCTTCAAGTTACATAGGGTGAAGCAAGGGCGGGTGGCACCTCGGTTATAATCTCCAAGCAAACGTTTATAGTTTGCTGTGGTGCATCAGCTTAGTCAGTGGCACGGTGTAGCCGTCCAGGTTGGGTCACCAGCCTGCCAAAAGATGTCACGCTCAAGCTCGGGCAAAAGCCTTGGCAAGAACCTGGCTTCGCTCGACGACGACCTGAGCAGCACAGACTACACAGACAGCAGCGATGGCGAGGACCATGTCATCAGTGAGTCGTCCACAAGCAGCCGCGAGCTCCCCACCAACCCAGCACCTCCATCTTACAATACTGCCCCGGCTCCTCCCCCCAGAGCTGCAATTCCACCACTGAGGTTTGGTGGTGGCTCAAACCTGCAGCCTGCAAAGTTGCAAACAGCACAACCGAAGCCTGAGAAGCCAGCGGTGCCAGTTCCTCGGTTACAGCTGTTGCAAGCACAAGCCAGCCAGAACGCCAGCACACCCAGGTCAGCCAGGGGTCCCAAGCGACCAGGGCCAAAGCTGAACTTGGGTATCAACCTTTCAGCTGTTGCCAAGGATGCTGCTCCGGAGAAGGACATGCCAGCTGCTTCCATGTCTTGCTGTGAGATCAGCCTTATCTCCAGTGCCTTCTCAGTGCGGCCCACAGAGACAAGGAACGAGACACTGGGTGATGTTGTGGCCAAGAAAACTGTTGGCACCCTGGGCATTGCACCTCACGATTTGAAGTACTTTGAACTCAAAGAGCTGACCTTGGAGCAAGTCAGCTCAGCATCTGCCACTCACATCGGGGTTGCAGTGAACAAGTCAGGTGGGTGCATGAACGCTGTTGTTCAAGCTGCTTCACCTCCAAGCCCCTGTGCTTGTGCTGACAGTAGCTCATTGCAGGGTTCTCACTCAGTGCCATGGAGGAACTCATTGCGGACAACAAACGCTTCTCTGCCACAGCAGAAAAGAGTGAGTACTATACAGTTACTTATTTTGCTGCTGTGTATGGGATGACTTACCACCAACACCCTCGTTTGCGCATACAGCTGCGTCGGCCCTAGAGTCATCGCAGAGCCTGGTCAGGGACTACACACAGACGCTTGTGAAGTCTCAGCTGAAAGCCTCTGAACACGTACGTCTGGTCCTTGATTTCTGTTTGCAGGTGCTAGTTGCTGCCTTGCACAAGAACCACTGTGAACCTGGTATCATGGATGCAGGAAGCTGAAGCACGGCGGATGCAAGAACGCTGCAGAATCCTTGAAAGGGAGCTCAACAACCTCAGGCAAGTGTACAGGCAGCTGCAGGTTTGCAAATGATCAAACCCAGCACAATAATCAACTTTGTTAGCATTTTATTTTGCGGTTTTTTGTGGGGGCAGTATTGGGTGAACCACATGTTTGGTATGCAGGCAACGCCTCCAACGCTCCGACAACCTCAATGCCTCTCTGGCCAAGGAGAAGGACCAATTCCGACAACAGCTGCAGCAGCTGAAACAGCAGCTTGCAGCTGGAAACCAGGCGCCATCGCCGAGCAGGCGCCTCTCAAGTGAGTGGCGGGTGACTTTTACTTGGCTGGCGTGCCATGAGTAGAGTTCACGCCCCATTTTTTGTGCACACTCTTTGTAATGCCTAAATTTGTATTTATTTTGCTGCAGGCCCACCAAAGAAGCTGCTTGATGCTGCAGCTACACCCGCCTTGGACCCACGAGCGGCCCAAATCCTTGAGAGGTATGCCCACACAGTCTGTGCATCACACCGCCATGGACTTGCCCAGTGGAATGCAGGGTGTTGCAGGTCCTGGATTCATGACCGATTACCTTGCTGTTGTTGCAGACTTTGTGATGACAAGTTTGTTGGGCAGCTGGAGCGTCTGATGGATCGTCTGGAGACATGACGCATCAAGAGGTTGGCGATGGGTCCAATGTTGCAGCCAGCTGACTGGGCGCAGGAGTATTGGACGCTCAACCTCATTGAGGTGGGATCCACGCTGCTATATGGAGTGCGCGCGTATGAAGCTCAATATCACACCAAGCTTGGCAGCATTGACATCTTCTGTACCTCAGTCACATGGCACCAACGCCGATAAGCAATGATCGGTAGCTGCTCTTGAATTTTGGCCACCTGTAACAGTGCAATGCCGCCTGGCACGTTCTGCAACCTGATGTACTTTGCAACCTTTCCAGTCTTCTAAAATTTCCCAGTTATCATACCACTTGACAGTCCGGAATGTGACACCATAATCAAGGTGGAGAAGCATGTTGTCACACAGGGGGTTGATGGTGGGCGTGTTCAGCAATTTGCCGTGGTTGTGTTCTCCTGCGAGGTCAGCTTCGTTGCCATGAGCAGCAGAGAATGCGCTTGTGAAGTTATTTTATATGGCAATTTTTCGAAGTGTATCAGTGTCTGATATGCTAGTGCTTCTATACCTACCATTCCACAAGTTTTGGAGCCTGGCTTGGGGCCCATGGCTTGTTTTCAATTTTTAATGTTTTATTTTAATTAATTCGCCAGGAAACAGAATAGAATTCTTTTTAAAAAGAATCTTAATTCCCCGTTCTGGCTGCTGTTTTTCCTCCCCTTTGTTGGCGGCAGCGGCGGTCAGGGGTCGGCGGACCAATCAAATGCATGACACGTCAGCCCGCAGGCACTGCTTTTACGAATCATATCCTCACCCATCCTGATCACCTGCACTGCAGATTGGCCGGGTGCGCAGTTCGCAGCTTTGCAAGCTCAAACAAAAGCGCTGTCGAGCTGCCGCATCGTGGTTGTCCACCTTTGTAACTCTGTCTATCACTTGCATTGTGTAGCAGCCTATCAGCAACGATGCAGGTCCAGGCTCTGTTCGGCACTGGCAAGGGTGGGGCCACCAAGAAGGCTGCCACAGAAATCAAGAAGGCCGGCACAACCATCAAGAAGGCACTCCCCACCCCTCCCAAGAAGGTCGCCGCACCAGTCAAGAAGGCCCTCGCACCCGTCAAGAAGGCCGCCGCACCCATCAAGAAGGCAGCATCCGGTGCCGCCAAGAAGACCAAGGGATGGCTCGGGGGTGAGGGCGGTGCCCAGGACCTCGACAAGTGGTATGGTGAGTGACAGTGCCCACCCAGCGCATCGCCATAGAGCACCTGTTTTGCACCGACCATGCGCAATTACCTGTTGATTAACGTGTTTGTGTGTTCGACTCGCAGGCCCCAGCCGCAACCTGTTCCTGCCCGGCGGTCTGTACGACCGCTCCGAGGTGCCAGCCTACCTGAACGGAACACTGGCTGGCGAGTAAGTGCTACGCGCATTGTGTCCTGACAAGATGTCCCTCACCAACCTTGCCCTGCCTGCTTGCTATGCTGCGAGACCTTTGTTCGTTCTCAGTGTTGGTAAGCTGTCGACACATTTCACCTCTGCCTAGTACCCACTGATGGGTCTCTTTCCTGCTCCACAGCTACGGCTACGACCCTCTGGGTCTGGGCAAGGATGGCCAGATCGAGAAGTTCCGCGCCAACGAGCTCATTCACGCTCGCTGGGCCATGCTGGCAGCAGCTGGGATCATCATCCCAGAGGGCCTGCAGGCCAACGGTGCTGACATCAAGGGTGGAGTGTGGTTCGAGACCGGCGCTGAGATGCTCAACGGTGGCACCCTCAACTACTTCGCCGTGCCATGGGGCATCGTGAGCAACCCCCTGCCCCTGTTTGCCGTCATTGCTGTGGAGGTGCTGCTCCTGGGAGCCGTGGAGAGGTTCAGGGCGTCCGGTGAGGGCCCAGCTGGCTACTCCCCAGGGGTGGGCAAGTTTGACTCCGACATCTTCAACGGGCTGGACAACCTATACCCAGGTGGGCCCTTCGACCCACTGGGTCTGGCTGACGACCCAGAGGTGTTTGCTGAGCTCAAGGTGAAGGAGATCAAGAACGGGCGCCTCGCCATGGTGTCAGTGCTGGTGAGTTCAGCTCCTTGCAACCTTGCATACGCGGCATCAACACTTGCTTGGGTCACCTGTGGCCTTGCACACGCACTGTCGGGGGTGGCATACTGGGGACTTGCACAGGATCTTGTGGGGCATTGCTGCTGCAAGGCGGCGACCTGCTTGTGCTTGTGCTGCATGTGTACACATGCCAGGACTGGTGTGCTAACGCGCTCTGTGTCTCCGCTTTGCAGGCCTTCGCAGTCCAGGGCTACGTAACGGGAGAGGGCCCATACGCCAACTGGTCAAAGCACGTGGCCGATCCCTTCGGCTACAACTTGTTGACGATCATCGGCAATGAGGACCGCGTGCCAACATTGTAAAATTTTCTCTATTTCAGCTGTACCATTTTTCCTGTATCTGTTGTATGCTAGGTAGCTTGAATTTACACTAAGGTGCGCTTGATGCCACCAGTATTGTTACAAAGCAAGCTGGACGAGGCCTGCCTGTAATAACTCCCCACACTCACCTGCGTACCAACTGGTTGAGGCGAAAGCCTATGCATGCATGCGTCAGCCTGGCGAGACTGATCAGTCCAGTATGCGGCACTGTCAAGGGCCATGCTCTGACAGGTTGCAGTCCAGCCGTGGCAGTAGTATCACCTGTAATTCTGTGCGACACTGCTGCCTAGGGTTTCCAATGGCATCGCCTACTCACACACGCAGCTGCTTGTCTCAACCTGGCGGCGGTCATTGTGTAGCAGATTTACAGACTCTGGCACAAACCCAGTTGGCGCAAAGTTGGCTTCCAAGCACTACAGTACTCTTTAAACCCAGCTCATTTTTCAAAACCACTGGAGAATTACAACCATACACACCATCCCAGTTGCAGCAACCTTGCAACCAGCAGGTTGTCAAGCTAAGCACACTTGATGCAAAGGGCAGACAAAAATAGGCTAGCCCACTTCCTGTGGCAACACTGGTCAAGCCTCTCTGCTAAGGCAACGGACTGATGCTACGAGTAGCACGTGGACAGTTCAGTGACGCGACTTTCCATGGGTGTCCCTCACAGCTTGCCCTATCTTCAAGCACCGGCAACAAACTCTGTCTGTATCCGCGATGGTCATTCGGCACAATTAGACAAGCCACGCGCCCAGTTAGACAAGCAAGGCATCAGGAGCTGGGCGGGGCTATGGCATCAAATCTGCAACCTTTCAACTGTAAAACCCGTTGCTGTTCAATATTTCCCTGTACCTATGCTGCTGTACCTCTCACAGCCTGCTGGCAACACCCAACACCCTTTCCCCACCAGGTCCTGAGGCATACCCGTCTATGCCCCAAACACAACCCCGTTCTTTGCCGCCTCGTAGTTGGCGTTGACTGTCTCCCAGTTGACGACGTTCCACCAGGCCGAGATGTACTCCGGGCGCCTGTTCTGGTACTTGAGATAGTACGCATGCTCCCTACATAGGCAAGACTACTGGTTAGGTCCTGTATGCACTGCAAAGCAAAGGTTGAAGCGGGTAGGTGCGCTGTTTCGCCATGCATGCATTGCCAAGTTGACATTCACAGATGGCAACATTGGATGCCACTCACCAGACGTCCAGCCCCAGGATGGGAATGGCGTTCTCCTCAGCAATGCCCTGGAGAGGGTTGTCCTGGTTGGCGGTGCTTGACACCAGCAGGGAGCCATCGGACTTGACTGACAGCCACGCCCACCCAGACCCGAAGCGCCCAGCTGCTGCCGCGTTGAACTTCTCCTTCAGGCTGTCCAAGGAGCCAAAGGTGGTGTCGATGGCCTCCTTCAGTGCAGCTGATGGGCTGCAGCGTGAGAGGGACGGAACCTTAGCACACCCATCCTGGCGTGTGTACACATGCAGCATAAGCTTAAGCAGCTCCACCTGGCAGCAGCATTGTCCCACAAGAACCTGTTCAAGGCACCAATGTCCCTATAGTATTTTGTACAGTGCTATAGGTGGTACAAGCAATTGATGCTGTCCCGCATATGCAAGGTTGTAAGAAAGCTCAACTTACCCATTGTTGCCGGTGGCACTGCCCATGATGGTCCAGAAGAACGAGTGGTTCCAGTGCCCTGCATATAAAAGGCTACTGGTTAGGTTCCGTGCAGTGCAAATAAAGGTTGAAGTGGAAGGTTGTCGCAGGTGCGCTGTTTCGCCATGCATGCATCTTGGCATTCACAGATGGCAACATTGGACGCCAATGAACAGCACAACGAAACGTGGGCTGGCGCGCAGAACGACAAGGTGGTAAACAAGCAACGTACCTCCGCCGTTGTTGCGGATTGCAGTGGCAATCGCTGCAGGGATCTTCTCGCTGCCCACTGCCTTGTTGATATCCACGATTCCCAGACCGTTCAACTCAGGGAACTTCTCCAGAGCCGCGTTGACGTTGTTCACGTACGTCTGGTGGTGTTTAGTGTGATGAATATTCATAGTGGTGGCATCGATGTAGGGCTCCAGTGCGGAGTAGTCGTACGGGAGGGATTGCAAGGAGAACGCCATGGCTGATACTTTGGTGGGGCTGACACTTTGGTGGGGATGTCGTGGTAGCGTGGGACTGAGGGGAGGGTACAGAGGCAGGAGCAAACAGAACGGTTCAATGGAAGGCTTAGTTTGCAGTCTACACTAAGGAGAGTTGCAACTTGTGTTGGATTTATGCCAATAATTGGGCCACGTTTCCACTGGACTCCGTTGAACGTGGGGTGAGTAGGGTTTTCCTCGAGTACCCTACACGCTCTGTGGCAGGCGCAAAGCCTTGACCATCTTCTATGAAGAGCTCCTTTAACTTGGAATCCTTGAGCTGTGTACTATTCGAACTTCGAAGTAACTCACAAAGCCGCTTCTTGTCAAGGTTGATCGCGACAGTGCATCTGACCTGGGGGCCACATGCATGCATATGTATGAACACCTGATTTGGGCAACCTGTCGACAACGAGCAGCGAGAGAGCAAACGGGAATCGTATTGTTGCTGCAAAACAGCACAGCCCACAATACTGCGCTTGCGTGGTGTGCACGTGGTTAAAAGCGACGTGCTCAGTTCCCTCAAGAGTGCTCAGGTATACAAACCAAGTTCAAAAACGCTGGACGCGACTGCCGCACTAGTGCCCTTTTATATCTGTCTTCTCATGTAGGAGTTGTTTGTTTGTCAACGTATATCGTTATGGTGTAAGATCCCGCCTGGGGCCATCTCCACTTGTGTTTTCTTCAGGGTTGCCATTTTAGAGAGCACCTGATGTGGATAGCTTGCTGAATAAGTAGCTGGTCTCAGGTGCGTACCGCTGACATAATTATCCTCGCTGCTGTCCGTTCTGCACATAGCCAACCAGTTTGCAAACTTAACAGAACACCACATTCTAAGCACCCTCCCTTCCACTCACAGCACTTGAGCACCGCTTTTTCCATAGCAGTCTCCACACCACACACACTGCCTGTGCCAGTGTGTGGCTGCACAGGCACCCCATCAATCTTCACAACGGTTGCACACATACAGTGGTGCAACTGGACTGCCAGCGCCATCTTGGTTTATTCTTTCTCCACACGCCCATCCTAAAGCAGTCCATCTGCGGCCCTGTTTATCTGGAAACGTCTGGCACCCCGCAGGCCCCTCAACTACACAGGCACAGCCACCACGCCCACCCACCATGGAGGACAACGACCTCCCCAAGGCCCTCATCAAGCGCATCGTCAAGTCCAAGCTGGCCCAGATGGACCCCGCAGATGCCAAGCACGACTACCAGCTCAACAAGGAAGCCCTCCTGGCCTTTTCGGAGGCGGCCAAGGTGTTTGTCAGCTACGTGACCGCCATCGCAAACGACATCTGCAAGGAGCACAAGCGGCAGACCATCAGCGGGGAGGACGTGGTGGCAGCCCTTGAGGACCTGGATTTCCATGAGCTCATCGAGCCGCTCAAGGAGTCGCTGCATGGTATAAATATGTTGCTATATAGCCCATGTGCTTTCCGTGCCCAAGCGCCTCCCACTCAATGATGTGCCCACGTAACGTTTTCAGCATTACTGCCCTGTGCTCTGCGCTGCTAGCCAAATCGGGCTACTCAGCAGTCGAGCCTCAAGGCAGCCCAGCTCGTGCAGCTGCATTGTTTAGCAAACCAATTCTGAGCATGATCTTCCCCCTCCAATTTGCTCAATGTTTCCAACAAGCGGTGTGGACATGTTAGGATATTTCCTTGGCGCCGCATGTGAAGGTTGCCTGCTGGTCGGACTCTACTGCTGCAGCGCATGCACCTTTCTCACAGATCCATCTGCCTGCTTTGCTCTGCTGCGTTCAAAAACGCCAGCAAGGAAAATAACCGCAAGAAAGCTGTACTGATGGAACGCATGCACCTCATAACAAATCCATCTCCCCTACTTTGCAGCTTTCAAGGACGCCAGCAAGGAAAAGAACCGCAAGAAGGCTGAGCAGACCAAGAAGCGAAAGGCAGAGAAGGCACAGGACCAGCCACAGGCAGGCGAGGAGGGAGGGTCAGGGGAGAAGAAGACAAAAGCCGAGGGCGAGGGCGCAGCAGAAGGGGATCAGGAAGTTTCTCCTGCTGGGGAGGACAACGGGGATGAGGGGGAGGAAGGGGATGACGAGGAAGAGGAGGCAGCGCCTATGCAGGACTGAGGGTTTGGGGTCAGCTACTGGGCGGGGTTGGGTAGGGCAGCCGTTGGGGCAGGCGTGCCGATGGCAATGCAGGGTGGAGGTCACACTCTAGTAGTGCATGTGATGATCCACACACCGCCAGTGTGGCCTCCACACGAGCCATGGGCTGCATCTGATGATGCAATAGATATCTCTGTCAGGCTACAAGTAGTGGTTGCAATGCGCAAACTGCTGGGCCAGGCGCACATTCAATGTGGCAATCGTGACCGTCTGACAATTTTCCATCAACGTTAAACAGTATGCAGCTGCCATAGCTAGCCTCTAGAGCCACACATTGCCATGCCACATGATGATCATATGTGACCAGAAATCCTGGTCCAGGAAGTCTGGAAAATATTTTATCAACCAGTGACAAAAACTACCGGCAATGGCATGCAAGTCATCACAAGTACACGCGTTTTAAAATTATTCATTGAATTTCCAACCATGTTGTTACTGTACAAAGCATGCAAAAGTTCCACCATGCTAATGGCCAAAAGAAAGAAAAGGAAAAACGTGGTTACTTGCGTTTAAGCACAGATACATTATTCAAGTCGTGTTCATTCGGCACCTGACGTTGCGTTCAACTTTTTCAAGTACTGCACCTGTGCGTGCATACATGCGGGCTGCTGCCTTGCCATAACGTGTTCACCCTTACTGGAAACCTCATGGGCATGCGGATTGCCAAATGGGCCATGCGGCATGGCCATCCCCCCATCACGCAGTCCCCATACCACCCCGCTCCCCACTCAACATTGACCAGCTGCCACAATCTTACAACTTCATTCCTTCCATTGCTGTCCCGAACAGCTGGCCTTCCCACCCACCAGCTGCAGGGAATCCCCACGCGCCAGCTGGCAATTGTTGCCGCACCCGCAACACAACTGCCCCATGCGCCAGATGGCGCCCTATCCATCCAACAGCGCTAGCCCCGCCTCAGCCAGCGCCCCCGCCGCCGCACACTCATGGCTCAGCTTGCGCCTCTCAAAGTACACCCCGCAGTCAATTGAGTCGCACACCACCCCGGCGGCGCCGCCCCCGCCCCCGCGCCCGCCCCCGCCGCCGCAGTGCAGGCAAATGCGCACTGTGTGGGCCTGCAGGCGCTCGGTGCGCGCCACCCGAGCCGTGAGCACTGCTGCTGCCAGCTGGGGGTTGTCACGGCAGGCCTCGCACACCGGGCGCCCCGCATTGGTCATCCCATCGCACACCTGCCAGTAGTTGTTTAGGGGTTTAGGATGTTACATCAGCGTCGTTCGCCCCTTGGTCAGAGTTTGTGGGTGTGCATGATGGTGGGGAGTGATAGTAGGGGATCTAATTACTAACTCTGCACAATTAATTCCAGCACGTCTATTGCTACACTTCGATGCGACAGAGCTCATAAAGGATGCAACACAAGCATCGTGCATTACCTTGATTGCAGAACAAAGATGCTTAATTGATCTGTGGGTTAGGTTCATGATAAAGCACTTGCAATATGCCCAGTCACCACACCTACCGCGCAGTGCCTGGAGAGGTAGTATCGGTCAATGGTGCCCCCGCCCCCGCCCCTGGCGCGGCCCCCACCCCCTCCCGCCACCGGCAGCGCATCCGGCGGCAGGGGGAGAGAGGTGATGGGGCGCTTCTGGGGCACCGTGCGGTGTGCGCGTGGCATGGCGTTGAACCATGCACGCAGATCAGCGCCCAACAGGCTGAAGGCGCGCTCCAGGGCCGGGATGATCTGCAAGTAATGAAATCGGTATGTACTTGATAATCATCCATTACTTAGAGGGTATTCGCACCTGAAGGTTTTGGGTGGGACCTAGGCGAGCACCTAGAAATTTCTAGGCCCTCTCAGGCGGACACCCAGGCGATGCCCATGCACCCGTGTCATTTTGCACATTTCATTGAGATTCGCTTTTTGAGGATCACGTGGACGTATCCACCAATTGGGTACGAGCCGGTTACTAATATTTGATGACGTGGCGTTCATTCGTTGGCCAGAAGCAATTTTAGGAGCGCCCAAGTCCGTCTGGGCGGAAGTGGCCTTCCGCCGTAACGAAATGTTACGGCGAACGCCCAGGCCGACTTGGGCGAGCGCCCAGAAATTCCTAGGCACTGCCTGCGCGGTCGGGTATTCACGTATGTGAACACCCTCTTATTTCCGAATATTTACTATCATTTATTAGGTCTACAAAGGTATATTGCCCAGAAAGGAAGCATAAATACCATGTTTACCGGCCAACAATGGGGCCAACCAGGCTGCCCTGGTTTTCCAGTATGCAGACTGGCTGTCACAATTCCCAAAGTGGTATAGGCAGCTGCGTGGCGCAAGCTGTGATCCACCGACAACCCGCCTGTATACCCCTGGTACAACCGAAGTACTCAAGTACTTTCTCCCCTACCTGCTTGGTAATGTAGTACATCCCGTGCAGCCTCAGTCTGCCTTGCGCCTCCACCAGGGCCCGGGGGGGCACCACCATGTCTGCCAGGCGGGCCCCCGGCTCACCATAAACCACGACGTAGGGTACGCGCTCGGCGTGGTGCGGCTCCGCGCTGCGGGCAGGGAGGGTTTCGTTAGGGTTTGACAGGCAGCAAAATAGGGCTTTGTAGGGTCCAGGAGTTACAGGCTGAGCACGGTGCCGTATGAGATGAGAACCACAGTATCATGCGGGTGGCATGAGGGTGTGAACGGCAAACCTTAACCTAGGGTAACTCACCGTGGGTCCTGGTTCATTGCCCTGGTGGCCATCAGCGCAGCGGACGGCATGAGGGTGTTGCCGGCAAACCCTTGTCTAGGGTTTTAGACACACAAACCCTGGCCTAGGGTACCACACTGTGGGTCCTGGTTCATCGCCCTGGTGGCCACCAGCGCAGCGGGTGGCATGAGGGTGTCGCCGGCAAACCCCTAACCCTAGGGTTTTATACGTACAAACCCTGGCTGGGGTAACTCACCGTGGGTCCTGGTTCATCGCCCTGGTGGCCACCAGCGCAGCGGGTGGCATGAGGGTGTCGCCGGCAAACCCCTAACCCTAGGGTTTTATACGTACAAACCCTGGCTGGGGTAACTCACCGTGGGTCCTGGTTCATCGCCCTGGTGGCCACCAGCGCAGCGGGTGGCATGAGGGTGTTGGCCGCGTAGGTGCCCAGGCGCACCTCCTTTGCAAAGATGAAGTCAGCCACACACACCCGACCGGACAGGATCTGCTGCCACTGGCGCTCAAGGTAGGACTTGACCTGCGGGGCATGGCGAGGGTTTAGGGTTTAGGATTTGGGTGAGACAGGGGTATAGGGTTGATCTGCTGCCACTGGCGCTCAATGTAGGACTTGACCTGCGGGGCATGGCGAGGGTGTAGGGTTTAGGGTTTCACCTTTCAGGGGGTCTAGGGTTCGTCTTTGGGGCAATCTCGGGGTAGGGTTTCATACGTGGGCATTGCGGGGCTGCAGGTTTCCACGTTTGAGGGTTGGCTAGGATTCCAAGGCCATGGCGCATGGCAGGGTTTTCAGGGTTGAAGTATCAAGTAAGGGAAGGGGTTTTTGATAGTCCAACTCCTGCCGCAAGGTGGTACTCATGTGCCTACCCCCCCTCTCCGCCCCACCTGCGACAGATCCCTGGTTGAGAACAGCACCCTCAGCGACTGCTCCTGCATCTTGGCAACCGCAGGGCAGCTGTCGCGCCGGATGGTCTCAATCCCCTTGGCATCGAAAACGGGGGTGACCTGGCTGGGCTTCTCGTAGGCAAACCCCACGTAGCGCTTCTTTGAGAGGAGCACGCAGGGGTGGTACACCTGCGAAAGGGAAAGTTGAGGTATAATAAGGGAATTGAAGGTGTAGATGTGCATAAAAGTGAACACAGCGCTCTAAAGAGCAGGGTGGCACACCGTGGTAAATGAAAATTTAACATCATTCTTCATCAATTGGAAATGCGAACTGTAATGGATAATGGACATGGATTTCTTTGGAGGGCAGCATGCAGGGGCGGCCCACCTTTTCCATCTTCAGCTTCACGGGAGGGGGGTTAGCGGCGGTGGCTGCGGCGGCAATCTCCGCCCCGATGCGGAAGGCGTCCTCCCGGGATCTGCGGGCAGCATGTGGGATTCGAAATGCAATATTTGATTTGAACTTTGATAATTTTGAGGACCAGCCAGATGCGATTTAGAGGCATAACGGCATGTAGAAACTGACATGGCAAGCAGAAAGTAACCTCTCCTAGTTGCAAAATAATCATTAAATTTTGTTTTTGATTTAATGCGCATTTTTTTGAAACCTAGGCTTTGTTCCATCATTACCTCCCCGGCAGCAGCACGAAGAGCGAGTCAGTGTCCCCATACACCACGCGCGCACCCCAGCTAGGGTTTGCCTCAACCATGCGGATGGTGTTCTCCAGGGTCTCGCGTCCTGGGGCAAAAGGGGGACAAGTCAATACAAAATGGCATTGTTATTGTGAGTATGGCATTCAGGCCAATAGCAAGGGTTCCAAATTAAACTAACATGACTTGTGCCCATCTTTCCCACCCACTATCCCTGACTGCACAATCGACCAGCAGCTCGAGACCAAAAATCACACAGCGCCACCAATACCCACTCCACACCATCTGCACAGCACCCCATTCACCCCCCACACACACCCCATATCCACTGCCCCAGTAACCCCTCTTAATCCCCCACCTGACTGCACAATCGAGTCGGCCAGCTCGGCAAAAGGCATGCGCCCCGAGAACCCCGCAGCGGTGTAACCATAGCTCACGTTGGCCAGCAGCTTGAGCCCAAACTGGCGCGCGTTGAGGGTGCGCTGTGCCACCTTGGCATCAGGGCCCAGCTGCGCCATGGCGGCCTTGACCATGATGCGGGTGTCAAGGATCTCCTGCAGGGTTTTGGGGTTTGTTTGGGATTTTTGGCGTGCCTTACAAGGCGAGCGGACGGCGGGGTACCGGCGGCCGCTAGCCTGAAAGGCTACGGCATAGCAATATAAGCTAGGAATAATCTTGAGGATTTTGGTTTAGGTCCCTGTGTCGATCCCCATATAGATATGGGGATTGTTGGCATCCCGGGCCGAGTAAGACACGCCCCTCCTTGCACGGAGCAGGTTATGTTTGGGTTGGTTAGTATTTTGGTAGGATTTAATAAAGTATAGCTTAGGGTACTGCTTGACCATGGTGGACATGTCCAGCATCTGAAGCACCAATATAAGACGCAAGGGTTAGATGTGATTTGGCACCATCACCTGCATACAAATCCCTAGCACAACACCAACTGAGGCTCAAACCCTGCAAACCCTGCCCTAGGGTTTTCCCATGTTTCCCCGCACCTTGAGCATCCTGGGCAGCACCCCCGGCCTGGCCCCATGCGGCGCGTAGGCCACCCCATTGGGACTCACAACCAGCCGATCGGGGGCCAAATCCCCACTCAGGGTCCCAGGCGGCACCCCCAAATTGCTCACCCCCAGCCGCACCCCTTCCCCATTGGCCGCGGCATGGGATGGCCTGCCCAGGCAGGTGGTGTAGCACAGGTTGTATGCTATGATCATTGAGGGGTAGAGGGATTGGAAGTCGAGCACAATCACAGGGGAGGTATAAAAGCGCGACTCTGGCTCCATCACCAGGGGGATGGCCTCCATGGCGGGCTGCAGCGCAACCTGAAACGGGGAGGGAACCGATGGGAGGGTTGGCTGATACGGCGGGTCAGCTGCTACTCGGGAGATCAGTTGCTTGGTTTGTTGTCAAACTGCGGGTGGGGCTTTGGCCTGAATCAATGATTTGTGAAGTGACACTACTTGCTTGTAGACACAATAGTTGGGGCGAACAGATTGAAGTGGGCTTAAAGGAAAAGGGGCGGGATACAGGATCAATTGGCGGGGCATCGGCCTGGTTGTGGTTGGATGTGTGGGGCGCAACCGTACAGGGTTTGGCTCAGCAGGGTTTATAGGGTTTCCTGCCCCCCTCACCTGCTCCCTTGAGGGCGACACCGCAAGGTAGTTTTGGCTGTGCGCCAGGCGAAGCAGTAGGGACTCCACTCTGCAGCAGGGAGGATATCTTAAAAATGTGCAACAACTATACACAACAGTACAAAACCTAGTAGAATGAGATAATGCTCCTGGAGATTGCGCTGCAACCGAGTAAAAGGCATTGCGCAATGTCAAGACTTGCACCCCTACAGCATTTGTAACAACAAGCGGTCAAGGTGACGGCCCTTAGCACCAACGTGCATCATGGTGCAGATCACAGCTGTACTGGCTGGCTCCTATTGGTTAATTAGCATCTCTGCGACTTCTACAATCAATCCCATTTCTTTCTCCCATTCCATTATCCCCTCCCACCTGTACTGACTGCCTCGTGTAAGCACAGAGAAGAAATCAATCCCAAATGTGCGCGCCAGCTCAGCGGTCCTCCCCAGCAGGTCCAGGCTGTCAAGCATGGCAAGCACAAGACGCGCACGCCGCACCAAGTGCCGCACGCACCGCCACTGACCACCTGGGGGTATGGCAAGGGAGGAGGGGGTGGCTAGGGGAGGAACTTTGGGAGTCTTTGGGTTGAATGAAAGGGCGGGTGTGAGTCAAGCAAAAGCACTTCCTTGGCAGATCACTGGCGCCTAAACCCAAACCAGCGGGGATCTATACGGACGGCACATGCCATAAAAAGCACTCCACAACCCTCAAACCCCCCATCCCCAAACCCTACCCGAGGGTCCCCCGCTGAACCACGCCGCCAGCGCGTGGTGGGGGATGCGAGGCACCCGCAGCCTCAGGCACGCCGCCGCACAGCCCTCGAATGAGTACATGTTGAGCTTCATGTCAGCGCGCAGCAGGCGCCAGGCGTTGAGGATGATGCGGCCCGCAGAGTGCAGCCCCGCCTGGTGCAGGCGCCCGTACTCGTCGTCCTGCCTCTCCTTGATGCTGGCCAGCTGCAGGGAAGGGGGTTGTGAGCATACTTGCATTGGTGGTGGACTGGGGTGATTTGGTACAAAATTAGATTGTAGGGTTTGGGTTAGCAGTGTGGGTGGCGGCGGTGGTGGTAGTGGGTAGACGTGAGGGGCGTGTAGCCCCGCTTGGTGCAGGCGGCCATACTCATCGTCCTGCCGCTCCTTGATGCCGGGGGAGCTGGGGGAGAGGGAGATGTGGGGGTTGTGAAGGGGAGGAAGATTGGTGATGAGGGGATTAGTTCTGTTTGTATTTGATTTTAATTAATCCTGTTTCTGATGTTGTCAATCTGGTATTGGTCCAAGGCTAGCAGTGTGGGTGACGGCAGCTGTGGTGTTGATGGGCAGATGTGAGGGAGTGCAACCCTGCTTTGTGCACGCACCCAGTACCCAGAATTGCATAACATATCAAAATTTGGTGCCTGAGATGTGCTATACTGCCAGATGCATGGGCTACACCTTCTGGATTTCTATACTATTTATACGGCCCTATACAGCATCATAAATTCCTTCAGTTTGCATTTCTCGCTGAGGTGCTGGGGTGCTGAGGTGCAGGGCCTACCTCAGGGGTGCGTGAAATGAGCCGCAGCAGATTCATGGAAAGCAGCACATTTGCCCGGTCCACCAGATATCCCAGGGATTCCTTCTGAACATCCCATCCCAGGATAATATCTGGATCCAGGGACCGCACAGCCTGGATGAACGCCTCATACAGGGACTCCTCCGAGGGGTAGCATTCCAGCTGGATGTCTGGCATTCCGTGGGCCGGGGGGGGGGCGTTGTGGTCGCTGAACATTAGGACCCTGGTGAAAAATTCGAAATCTGGCACATCTTCGTCGTCGTCCAGGGTGGTCAGGGCCACGCAGCGCACCGCGTCGTAGCGGGGGTCGGGCAGGAGGGTGCCTCTGCAAAGGGTTGAGAGGAAGCCTCAAAACCATGACCTTGCGGGGGGTAACCATGCCTTGAAGCCACTAGCTAGGATTCTATCTCCCGCTCTAGGTTTCTGTATCCCATCTGGCAAGGTCCTAACCTGCAGTCTGCATGCACCTCCACACAGAGCATTGCCCTACCAACCCAAAATTGTACCCTAGCCCAACCCTACCTGCAATCCGCATGCACCTCCAACACACAGAACAGTCAGCTAAACCCTAAACTCTAAATCTAAACACAGCATTACCCTAGCCAAACCCTACCTGCAGTCCGCATGCACCTCCACACACAGCACAGTCAGCTAAACCCTAAACCCTAAACCATCAACACAGCATTACCCTAGCCAAACCCTACCTGCAGTCCGCATGCACCTCCACACACAGCACCGTCAGCTGGTAGCCCTTGCCAGGCACCAGCCTTTTGTACCCCATTTGGCTGAGGGGGGTGGGATTTGGGCCGGCGGCGGAGGGGGGCGCAGGGGGGGGTATGTGCGAGAGGGGGATGGGGAGGGTCTTGGTGGCGGAGGGAGGAATAACCTGCCCAAGGGGGGAGGAATTGGGTACATATTCGTGGCTTGTTGATGGTGAGTCAGGATGGTTCAGTTGAATATTATGGATCCATAATATGGATCCATATGATATGCATGGTGATGTGCCCTGTGCCCATGCCGCATTTTTATACATCTAGTGTTTCTTTGCGGTAGCGTGCAATGTGTGGGGATACCTATGACAGATCTGGGTCCACATGTCGGAGACATTATTACCTGTGGGATGGGAGGAGGTGCAGAAACTGTGTTCACGGAACCCCCTCCAGCACCACCAGAATTGTTGCGCATTGCCTCCCCTGTCGAAAGTGCACCCGGCTCCCCATTGTGCCCCTGGTCGCTAGGACCCACATCTTCTGCAATTGCCGCCATTTCTGCCCCAACTCTCCTCGCATTTGCGCCCCTACCTGCTGGGGTTGCTGCCACCCCTGGCAAGGGTTTGCTAGGGTTTTCTAGCACTGCTGCGCCTAATGGAGGGGCTAAATGTGGGGGTAGCTGGGTGGCAGGCGGGGTGCCCCGGGGGCCCAAATTCGACCTGCGCAGCCTCTGGGAGAGCGAGGGCACTTTTGGGCGCGAGTAGGGTGTGAAGAAATGCTGGCGCTCGTCGTATTTGGGGGACGCAGGGCGCACTGGCTCCTCCTAGCGGGGCACATTTGAGCAAATGTCAGCAATGTACATGGACAGGGGATGTTAAGGTGTGTGCAAAATTCAATGCCGGTGTGAGAAAGAGAGCTGAACCAATGAGGGTTGCAGCTGTATGTAAGACAGCCCCTTCCCCTGTTACTACCATTTGGTACACAGGGCGTACTGCAAGGGCCTCAACAAACCTCTCAAAAACAGCCGCCAAGGACCGTGACTAAATTCTGTCCCAAAATGTTTGCTTCGAATTTCACTCCTTGACTACATTGCATCAACTTCAATCTAATCCAAATCCCCAATAATTCAATATGATATTCCTCTAGCATGTTCTCACCTCCCTGCCATGCTGGTCAAACGCAGGGGAAGGGGGGCGGGGGGTGTCATTGTCGTCATCTGGCGCATATCTGGAGGGGCCTAATGTGAGGCCAGGCACACGGACCCCACTGGCCCCTGTGCAAATGTTGGGAGTTTCCAGCAGGTGCCCCTCGCCCATGTCGCTGCCATCCTACGAGAGACACGTGCAAAAATTGAATGGTAGGCAGGGAATAAAAATGGTCAACAGGGTCAGAAATGCATTGCATATGCTGCAGCAAATGACAATTATCGTAAACGCAATTCATTGAAGCAACAGCTTTGAAGAGCATTGAAGAGCACTGCAATACATCGACCAGCCACATCAAACAGCCAAAAAAAATTCTCTATTTCTAAATTCTAATTTATTTTGTGACGTACAGATAATGCATTTCTGCTCCTTGCCGGGTTCATTATGCACACAATGCCGCTCTTTGAAGCACCACAATGCAAATCCTAACCTACACCCTACCTGGGTGCCAGGCAGAACAATTGGCACCAGCCTGCCAGTGTTGGGGTCCATGTGGAAGCCGCTACCCCGCGAAATCTTCTCCACCGCGTCCCCCCCTGCACCCCCCTTTCCTCCCCGCTTCAAATGCAGCCAGTTGTCTGTCTCCTCCCTTGATGGCGGTCTGGCAGCCGGCCTGAAAGCATGCAGCCTGGTTGGTTGGTTTTGACTGGCGGGGTGCGACGATTTCAGGCGATCCATTGCCGAGGTGCCATGCGTCGCGTTACCCTGCGGGTGGTGGAAGGTACCGATTGCAGCTCATGTAATGGTTGCCATCATCTTTTCAATGCTGGCGATGTCACCAATGGAAAATGGGAAGAAAGAGACATGGGATGCGCAACACTTGAGCACACCAATTTAAAGGCAGCATTTTGAGGCATAACTAAAAATGGGGAAGAAACAGACAGGGGATGCACACAACTGACCAGCGTTGCAATCAAATGAGCCCCTACATAGGGAATCACCTACCTGAAAATACTATGATCAGCTATCATACTAGATACTCGCCTCTGGATTTACCTGGAGGATCACCGGACCATTGGCTGTCCTAATGCATGACACTGTTAATTCAGTTCATGCCCACAACGCACGACTTTGCAACACCCCCACCCACCGGCAGGAATAGTGGCAGCTCTGACACAGCCGCTGTGGGGACCCGCCACTCCACCCCCGCAAACACCACACTCTGCTGGGGGGCATCCCGGGGATCGGAGTAGAACGGCTCAGGGTGGATAATTTTAAGCAGGCCGTACTGCGTCGCCGATGCATCCAGTTCGTCCTGCAGGTGGGAGAGGGGGGAGGGTGCAATGAGTGACTGTGATAAATTGATGGAATTTTGGGTTTAGGGTTTGCCTTAATGGGCCACAGGTGGTGACCATACTGAGTAAGGGGGGAAGGTAGAGCTGATCACAGGGGCAATTGAAGGATTGATGGGCTGCCATATCTGGCAGAGCACTGACTCCACGTCATGCAACACATGTGTGATTTAGATGTGCAGAAAAGGAGCATGCAAGCAGGGCAGATGTCTGCATACTAAGCGGAGCATACAAAGGGGATATTGCCTTCAAATTGAAGGATACCTGCGTAGGAGGTCGTGCGCTACATCGCCACACATGCAGGCCCCCGCCTGCCATCCCCAGCTGTGATTTCTGAGATGCCCCTCCTGCACGGGATGCCTGCGATCCAGGCAACCCACACCTAGGACTCTGGCTGGGAAGGGTGCCGTCCCCACCAGTGCTCTTGAAAACCTGGCCCAGCAAGGGGGATGCGGTATTCTGGAGACTCCAGGGGGCGCCTGCAGTACACGCTGCTTCAATCAAATATGCATTGCTGGCACAATGTTACTAAAATATGTATCAAAGAAAAAGGGTGTGTTTTGGATAGATCATTTGCAAATTCATGTGCCAGTTGTTTCCAAGGTGTGCACGGTGGCAGATGTGACTTTGGGGCAAACAAAATCCCGCAATATTACCTCGAATAGGTGGGTTGCTCCCCACTGCTGTGAGCACCCCCGGCAAGGGGGGCAGGTTAGGGGTGAGGGCACCGTCCGAGGAGGCATTTGCTCTCGGGGTGCTTGCCTTGGAGTGCCCCCCCAAGGGTACCACCATCAGGTCCTTGGGGGAGGCGCCACTTGGGTCTGAGGGATGGACTTTGTTGGGATCTGCTGCAAGGTCTTGTGATGGTACCCTGTCCTCTGGCAGCTGAGGGAGCATGCTGTGCCTGTCCACGTCCTGACCTGACCTGATCTGGTTGCGCATCACCTGATCTGGGATGATCTGGCTATCCATCACCTGATTTGGCACTTGATGTTGGATGAGCCTCTGATCCTGGCTGCCAATCGGGTGGGTGGTGGGACCAGGCTCAGGCACATCCATCGCCACTTCATCCTGGGTAGGCGGAGTATTGCTCATCTGTCGGTGGCTCGTGAGGTGTGTGCGGACATTTTCTCCCCTTGCCCCATCCACCACCCTCCCCTGGTGATGAGCATGTGAATCCCCTGGCGACGGCATCTGCATTCCACCGCCAGGTAGATGCTGGTCCAATGGGTGAGTCCCAGGAATGTTTTCCCTGGGATCAGCAATCGCAGCTCCAAACTCGTTGAGCCCATCACCCTGGTCTGGTTCAAGCTCTATTGCCGCTGGTGACCCCAGTGGGCATTTCACTGGGGATTCTGCTGGGGGTGTGCGCTGGTTCACAGCATCCTCCGCTCCCTGCGCAAAAGGATCAAGCGCTGAGTGCGTTAGTGTGCACATAAATGTGTTGACGATTCAAAAGGGCACGCAGGGCAACATGGGCTCTCATGACAATGCACTTGAGCAGAAGAACACACTTCAAAATGGTGTACGCGATGCCAGGACAATGTTTGAGGGGCGCCCCCTGTGCAAGGCTGACTGCTCATCTGGCTATACTATGATAAGATGTATGCAAGTAATCCACTGTGCTTAGAATCAAATTACCACCATCACCACCGTGTAACCCCCTGCGACTTGCCTGTGGTTGACTTCCATCCCCGCTTCTGCTCCTTGGCCGATCCCCATGAGACCCTCCCAGGGATTGTTGCAAATCAGGACTGCCCAGGTCGACCCCTAATGAGTCATCGCTGGCATGCAGGGTGAGGGAGAAGGGGGCAGGGGAGTGCAGGCCACCATAGAAGCTGGACCCGGGCGAGCCAATATCTACACCAGCACCCACATTAACTCCAGGAGAGACCAAGGCTGCATCGGCATGACGCCAACAACTGGGTGAGGGAACGCCTGCATCGGCTTGCTCCTTTGATCCTGGGGAGGCAATGGCTACATTGGCTGGAAAACCCGATCCAGGAGAGGCAATGGCTGCATCGGGACGAGGCACGTGCTCGGCAAGTAGCGCTGGGGCTTGAGAGGCCGCTGCTGCTGCTGGGGACTGGTTGGCTGAGCCTGGGGATGCGGAGGAATGTGGAGTCCCAATTGGCTGCTGGGATGCACCAGGTTGACCCACATCGCCCTGATGCACCGCTGCTGGGGCAGCCATGGTGGCTCGTGTGTGGTTCATTGGTAGCTGCTGCTGCTGGCTGTGGCTGTGGCTGTGGCTGTGGCTGTGGCTGTGGCTGTGGCTGGTCAAAGGCTGTGCAGAGCTGGATGGTGGTATTGTGCTCTGCCCTGGTGGTGCTTGGAACCCTCCAAGGCCGGGTGTAGGGTTTACACCCCCCTGGCCCGTGCAGGACACATCTGGCGCGGGGGGTCCAAATGTGAAGGGGTCATCCCTCACATTTGGCGCTGGAGGGCCAAATGTGAAGGGCTCCTCCTCCTCCTGGCTGTCAGGGATGACATCATTGCCCGAGTCACACCCCCCCTGCACCTCCATGGGTTGGGCACCACCCATAGCATCGTCCCGATGCTCTGCAGCCACCCCCTGCCCTTGCCCACCATGATCCACACCCACACATGCTGCCGCCTGGACATCAGGTCGCTCTGGGGCCAAAGCACGATCCGAAACCCTCCCAGGAACAGCCTTCTCCACACCAGCCAAGCCTGCAACCCCTCCCATATCCTCTTCACTCCCAGCCAAACCACGCTGCTCCACACAAGCTTCATATGTGGACTTCCCAGGGTCTGCAATACCCTCGCCAGGGTCTGCCACCCCCACACCAGCGGCACCCACAGCAGTGGCGCCCCCACCAGCCCAGTGCGGCCCCCCCGCAGCCGCTGTGCCCCCCGAGCTGCCCCTCGACTGCACAGACACCGAGTGCAGCGCCAGCAGCGGGGCACGGGCTGCAGCTGCAGCTGCATCAGCTGCCATCACCTGTTGTCGGGTTCGCTTCCTGCCTGGTCGGGCTGCTGGGGATGGGGATGGGGATGGGGATGGGGCTGGATGGGGTTCGCCACTGTGAGCAGCAAGGGGGTGGGGAGGACCGGGAGATAGGGGAGGTTGGATCTCATCCTTGCCAATGCTGCCGCCACCATCACCAGCACCAGCATCAGGAGCCAGGGATCGAGGAGGAATAAAGCGAGGCCGCGGGGGTGGGTGGAGAGGGGGTGAATTCTTGACACCATCATCATCCCGGGCACCCTCTGATCCCTCCCTGTCTGACTCGCTGGCTGCTGTGGGCAGCTGCACCGGGACCTTCTTTGGACCTGCGCCAATCGAACCCACACGGCCGGCAGTCAGCACATGCAATCAACCATGTTCCTACCGTTACGTTGTCAAGATCTCCAGGCCTGCCAGGGGTGTCATAGGTGCAGTCAGAGTGGACAGGGTGTGCATTTTCGTTTTCTTCACATTTAATTGTTATCCAATGTCAGTCAAATCACTGGTGTGTGACAGTCCCCACCTGCTGGGCCCCTGCCTCCCACACTCCCCAGGTTGCTCCTCCCCCCTTTACTGCGCGATGCGTGCTTGGGTATGGGTGGCTTGTACGGCTCTGGCCTGAGCAGGACCAGGCGGGTGCTCTGACGCCCACGCTCCAACCGCACATGGGGCTCTGCGCACAGCAACATAGCGTTTAGTATGGGCTGGTTCAGGTTTGGTAAGGCTTGTATGGCTCGGGCCTGAGCAGCATCAGGGCGTGTGCCCTGACGTGTACGCTCCACATGCACATGGGCTCTGCATGCAGACACAGGGTTCTGTGTGGGTTTGCTGAGGGTCTGATTTCACGCTTGCGTAGCTGATGCAAGCATGCCTCTGCTGAGTTGCTGCTTGCACCGAACCAACAGTGGGCGCAAGAATATTTATACGGCAATACATGGTGGGAAAGGTGCAATCAGACAAAACTAGGTGTCGGGTGCCCTCACCTGCGGCAGGACCAGCACCCGACACCGCCCGCTCCACAATGCTCAGTGCGCCCCCTGCCAGCACCACATTGGACTGCACTGCACCCTCCTCCCCTCCTGACCGATCCCCACCCACTCCCCTTGGCACCCCTTGCCGCCCGGCGGCCCCCGCTCCAGTGACGCTGCCACCAGCCCCCTTGCTGGGCTGCTTGTGGGTGGGTCCCTTGCTGGTTCGGCTGTGGCGGTCGTGTGGCGAGGTGGGTTCATGTGGCGCTGAGCTGGCAGGACGCAGGTAACCTGCAGGGTATAATGGACTTAATGCACATCATATCATGTCACTCCCTTCATTAAAAATAGTAGATAATAGCATTTATTCCAACTCCGAAAAAACGAAATGAAGTCAGCCCTAAATGCCCTTTGCCATCATGTATCACGGTATTTTTATTTTTGGACTAAACATTTAGTCAACATTTATCTATTTTTAATATTATTACTGTAGTTGATGCCATTTTATTTTTCATTTTGCGTACCCTGGGCGCTGTGCCCCCTGCTGCCAGGCGCCTCGTCGACCTCAGACCCCGACGAAACCCCCGCTAAGGGTTCGCCATCCTCTGTGTTGAGTGGCTGGGGCTGGGGAGGGCTGGGGAGGGCGGTGGCTGGTCTGCCAGGTGCCGCAGGAGCTGACGTGGAGGGGTGTGGAGCGCTGGAGCCTGGTACCGGCTTAGGCTTTGACCCTGCTGCAGGGTAATGTGGCCGTGGTGTCAATGCAGTTAGTCAGCAGCTGCTATTGCAGCCTGTCCCAAGTCAAAGATTGCACAAATCAAAGCGTGAAGCTTCCTAGGGCGAAAATGTACGGTGGTCATGATTATGGGGCCATGTGATGGTGGGGAGCAGGGTTGTACGTGTGCCCTCTAAATACATCAGGAGAAAATCCAGACATCCAGCGGGTCACGGATGAGGAAGTTCATCATGATAAACGAACAATACCCACCAGGAAGTCTCCTCAAGCCAGGCACATGGCCCTTGGCACCCAGGCGCATCTGATAGGCTGACTTCCCCTTGTCAGACCCTGCCTTGTGCCTCCCTGCCAGCTGCTTCACGCGTTGAGCTGGTGCAGACTCCCCCGCGGCTGGGCCAATGGCGCGCGATGTGGGTGCTGAGCTGGCAGCCTGGTGGGCTGCACTCACATGCCTGCCTACCGAGCTTCCGGAGGGTGCAGCACCTGTACAAGAGGTTTGCTAAATTTGTGTGTTTTGCAAGCCTAACAAACCACATGTTTTCTACACAAATTGCTGAATGATGCCCACATGTGACAGACCATTTGCTGGCTGATGCTGCGCAGCATAAGCGAACTGTACCATTGTGCAAGTGACAGGAGCATTGCGTAATGGTCTAGTAATCCATGCTACCTTGGCTGGTATTATCATTTTGGGCTTTTTTGGTCCTGCCTGGTGAAGATTGGGAGGTGAAGGTCAGGCTGCCATAGCGACCCCTACTCCCAGAAGCCTGCGAAACCCAAGGACAATCATCACCATCAGCAATCGTGACCAAGTTTGGTCCAAGCAGATGCTCATCGATGCGGGATATCTGTATGGGAAGCAATAACAACAGCCAAATGTGTAAATGCTTGAATGTTTAATTCCCAATCATATTAAAAGGAAAAGAAACTGGAAAGATCTTGGAGACCGCGCATGCCGAGGCTAATGCTGAGCTGCAGATCATTTTTTATGAGTATTGTGCCATGCCGTATTATCTAGCAGTTGCTGCATCAACAGCACGTACCTGCTGAGAAGGCTTAGCTCCGGGATGTGACACCGAGGTCTCATCTTCAGATTGATCAAGATTTCCTCCATCCAGTTGTGGGAGAAACCTGTGCTCCTGATCCTCCCCTTGTTCCTCATCCTCTCGTTGATCCCAATCCCAGCGGTAGTAATCGGCCAAGGGATCATCCCGGTCGTACTGATGAGCCTGCCAGCCATCATGCTGACCTGGCAATGCTTCATGGGTTGCGGGTGCCTGCCCCAGATTGTGAGCAGCTGCCATTGGTTGATGTGGATCTTGCTCCTGATGAGGTGGAGCAGTGCTATTGCAGGGATGGGCTGAAACTGGACCGATTGAAGAAGCATTTTGTTGCTGAAAGAAAGAGGGCTGTTGAAAAGCAGGAGATGCAGGAAGAGGTACATGCTGTCGCGGAAAATTGCAAATCGCGTCACTGGCTGCCAAACCAACAGGGAAAGAGTTCAAGTGTTGTGCAGAGAGCAAAGGCTGTCGAGCTCCAGTTCCCTCCATATCTGGAAGGCCTGGAGCATATGATTCATTTTGATGGAATTCATTTTCAGCAATGTGCTGGTAATCCTGATCTTGGTGGCTGATGGGCTGATGGTGCTGCCAATGATGCTGAGAAGGCCTGTCGCCCTGCATCTGCATCATCCCTCCTGCTTCATGCGTTGGATGCTGGGATAGTTGACCTGGACCTTGTCCAGAGGTAGACACATGATCCGGATCCTGTCGTTCAGCTGAAACCTCCTCGACATCATCTTGATGGCCAGCTGACACCTCCTCAGTCTCACCCTCATGGCCAGCTGGGACCTCCTCAGCCCCCACCTCGTCCAACACACACGTCATGATGTCATCACACTCCCGCTGGGATTGCAACAACTGGCGTGCTCGCCATGCCTGCGCTCGCTGCACAGCCTCCTGACGCAAAGGAAAACGCGCATGTAAATACAAATGCATGAGCTCTCCGTATTCCTAGCAACACAGCAATGGTGCACAGCAGTGGCACCCATCCACGAAGCAGCTGCAATATAGAACACAAAAGTTACCTTACTGTGTTGAGTACATGTTCCATTGCAAGTACTCATCCATGTGTGGCCAGACTGTGCCAGCGCAGGAGTCAAGTAAACACTACCTGTTGGCTGCAGGCTGGCTGTGATTCTCCTTGGCTCATCTGCGCATGCCTGGCCATTTCAAGCAGCATGTCCTCCCCATCGCTCCCATCGCTCGCACCCCCTTCCATACCCCGCAGCTCCCGCCATGCCACCCACTCTGATTGGTCAGGGTGGACCTCCACCACACCGCCCAAGTGATCCTGCACCAATTGCATATCATTCTGTGTCACTTGCAATCTTGTCAATCATTTATGTGAATTCTATATCCAAAATGGAACAATGTCACTGGTACGGAGGCTCTGCATGGACAAAAGTACATGACGCAATCCCTGATGACAGTCAGGTAAACAAAACATACAACGCATCCGTAATTCAACAATTGAAACGCTGCTTTGGGTTTTAAAACAAACACTAATATTGAGAAAGGCCGCCTGTGCTCACCTGGTCCTCCGCATCCACATTATCCATGTTATGCTCCCCCAGGGCAAAGGCATAGTCAGCAGGGTCCTGCTCCCCATCGCCAGCCACAGGCGCAGCATGTGGGGTGGCAACATTCGCCGCCTGGGTGCAGTGCAGCAGGGAGCCCCTGGGGGTGCACATTTCTGAGGGGGCCTGGCTGACATCCTGGCTGGCCGCTGCAGCCTGCTGCTGTGCTGCGATTGCCTGCGAATCCACAGCATTGAGTAGGGTACAACAAGATGCGGGAATGAATTATACAGGGTTTGCGTGCTGGCATGCGAGGCTGATGGCAAGCAGACTGCGGTAGGCATTTGTGCCATCAATCAGGTTTAGCAAATTCAGTGGGAAAATAATACATCAGAGTGTGATCTTTACAGCATTTTCATTATCACAATATTGGCAAAGTGCCGCATATTTACTCATCGCCACACAATGCACCAGTTACCCTACATTTGCAGTTCATGAACTACCCCTCTTGCCCCCCAAAACCCTAGCGAGGGTACCACCCACCTGCAGCTCCGCCCGCACAGCATCCACCGCCGCACTCGGGGGCTTGGGGGTGCGCGGTGGGGATGGGGGGGTGGGAGGCGGATCCCCACCGCATCGCTGCCGCTCGTCCTCCCACATGCCTGCCAGCGAGGCCACCATGCGCACATCTGGACCAGCGGCCTCAAGGGGGATACTGGGAAGCTGGAAAATGGGGAAAGCCAGGGGAGGCATGTCAGTGTTTATGTGTTGCCTCTGATGATCAACTGAAGCCTGACGCATCCACCGCGTGGCCTTTTCACCATTTTTGTGATCATGACGTTACAACAGAGCATGTGTACATCACCAGTGTGTAGGCCCATGTTCCGCAATGCAGGAGGAAGAGGAGGGGCTCTACAAGCTGCGCACCTCCTTCCTGTTGATGATGTCATCCACACACACATCCGCCTCCAGCTCACAACAGCTTGTGCGCTCAGGCGGCCTGCACAGCCCGCAAGAGAAGAAAACATAAGAAACTACTACGAAATGGTGGACATCAGAGGACGCCAGCAAATGATAACCAAGTGACAAGCCATGGTGGTTCCCGTGGCGGCAGCAATCTCTGGCAGACTGACCGACCGCTCCCACATGGTCGCCACCAGTGGCATTGTCTCACAATCACTGTTAAGCCGCCAAGTCGCACCCCAATATAAATTAAACTGGCAAGTACCTAGATAAAGCCCGACACACGCTCTAATGGCATGCAGAAATAACACATGCACTTGGCACACAACAGCTGACAGTCCTGTTCGCTGGACAGCTGGTGCCACAGCGGCAGCAAGGTGCAGCAGAGAGACCCACCTGGTCGCCCCCGGGGCATTGTCCCACAGCCACTGCTCGGGCACCGAGTCACAGGTCCACAGCTGGCTGCCCCAGGAGCCACCCGCCTCCTGATTGGGTGTCAGAGCCTCAGGGGGTGTATGCCATGGCTGACCTGTGGGGAGGACATTGTTGTCAACCACAAGGAATTTAACAATATGTCATGCATTTTACCAGGAACACCAGATGAGCATTTGCTCTTAAGACAATTTGCGCCTTTCATATATGTCTTTGCACGCTTGATACCATTTCTAAAATTGCAATAAGAGCCTTTTCATGCCATGTTCACATCGGACCTGTGGATCAGTTTTTTTGTTTCCCACCTGGTGGCAGTGGCCCCTGGCCGGCCACCATCACTGGTCGCTCTGCCCACCCCGCACGCAGGTGGGTGTGCTGACGTGGCACGGGTGCGCGCAGGAGGACTCGCGTGGCGCGCACCAGCGACATGCCAAACACATTGAAGTCCATCTGCAAGGGGGAGCATGCAGTGACACCTAGGGGGAGTGTTATACACCACACCACCCTCCCCACCCCTGCATGGGCTGGTGACACCAAGGGGATATACACTACATCATCCCCAGGGCATCATGCACAAGGAATGGGTCGCATGAAGGGCGCATGCGGGGTGCCAACAGGCTGATTAACAACCAAATTACCTGGCGGAAGGTTTGGCCCATGCACAGGGTAGCACATAACAACATCATGCACCGCTTCACCACATGCAAAGGGCAATTAATGGGCAATTAATGATGCACCACATGGCCCGGTACACCACATCCGTCAACCCAAGTCATCCATCTGTACATCACACGCACAGGGCGACTGCATTTGTGCCATGTGCACCAATGGACCCTGTGGTACTGGGCACATGCATGCAACTGCGCTTGGAGCCTTGCCCCTGATCCTGTGGTGCCTCACCTTGAACTGCAGCAAGAATGGGATGTGCGACTCGCATGGCTGCAGCTTGCGGCCCATGACGGCACCACCCTGAGTGGGGACCACACACGTCAGGTGCCCTGGTGTCATTGCCAATTATAATGGTTACTGATGCCTTCAAAAAATACGAGAGCAGTTTGTGGATGTCAAGTTGACACAATGGGAATGCATTTTCCATAGTACGAACATCATGCCTGACGGCAGATCCTGAGCACCCACATCTTTCCCGCCATTCAAACCAACCTGGACATTCCTCCAGGCTGGAGGAATCCCAGCAATGCCCTGAAACCCCATTACCCTAAAACCTACAAATCTCACCTGGAGCAATGCCGCCACCTTTGCCACATCCATGGGGTTGTACAGCACCAGCTTGACAAAAATCTGTTCCTCCCCGTGGTACCCATACATGGCGCGCCCCCTGACAAGGCATGCGTTGAACACGCGCTGGCGGCGGGGCGCCCCGGGGTGCGCTGTGTTGTGCATGCCGGCTTCGATGCCAAAGGTCAAGGAGTTGAGGAACGTGCGCACTGCAGCGGGTGGGGGTTGGATCTGGCCAGGTGGGTGTCTTGGTGCTGCTGGTGTAGTATTGCTGGATGCATGGTAGAATGGATACACAATATGGGTTGTTGAACATGCTTGCTATCTTGGCGTGTGGGCAGTGAAGCAATGGTGAGGCGCAGTCTATTGACAGGGAGCAAAGCGTGCACAGCATGACCCTTGCCCCGTGGGTCCCCAGTTTCTGCTTGACTGCAGCACTGCGGTGTCGTTCATACATGCAGGGCCACAAGCTGTTATCAAGGTGCATGAAGTGGGGAACTTGTCAGGAAACTAAAAGCAAACCCTAGCCAGGGTGCGCATACCTCCTTTAGGGTCGGTTGGTAGGTCCTCATCATATGGCACGTAGAAGTAAGGCAGGGCCTGTGCACAGATTATTTGTGACAATAGGGCTCATACCCATATATTGTTACCTTGCGGCGCGGAATGCACAAGGCTGCTCGCAATATTCTTTGGTAATATATGAGTGGGTATAATGCTGGGCTGAGAGAGACATTTGCAAACACCGACTTGCAAGCTGCTGATATGAATGTAATTGAATCCTTTGAGTTGCCCGACCTACTTTGGCGATAAAGGCGCGTGGGCTGCAGTGCGCCCTGCAGCCCTGGGCCCCAGTTGCAGGCATATGCATGCATATAGAGTAGTGAAAAGAATAGTTTGAGATGGGCGTTCGTACCTTGTGCACGTGTAGGCACGTCTTTTGGCCTGCAGGAGTCGACCCAAAAATACGTATCACAGGAACCAGCTCCACTGCTGCGCCTTCGAAAGTGGAATATGCGTGGTCCACGACTGGGACGGGCTTGCACATATAATAATCAATGCCAACCAGCCGGATCTGGAAGATGGGGTCCCCGCTTGGGGTCGCTGGAAAGCTCATTGTTTGCCGCACTTGCTTTCTACGTTAGGTATGTGCTGGTATACACCCCTCATAATAAGAGTACATGCTGCCCAGGTGGTGGATGTTTATAAGTGCTTTATTGGGCATTGCTGCGCACAAACTCCGCCAACACAGTCCATTCCAAGCCTCCCAATCCACCAAGCGTAAACAGCGCACTGCGTGACGGTTCTATGGCCATATCATACACCAACTCAACTCCAATTATGGTGCCATTTGACCCCCGCGGCCATTTCTTCAAAATTTATTCAAAAATTTCTTCAAAAATTAGGGTGCACACATTAAAGCCCTTCCAGCTGTAAGAAATGCAAACAACAAAGGCAACTCAGTCTCGGCATATCTCCACCACTGCTGAATTCCTCTGTTTGTTGCTGTCAATTGCTACGTCTGTGTCTTATGGAACTCCTCCTCGCCAAGGAATGGATACCCTGAAACTGCCGTTTTCACCGTTGTCATCGCACCACTGACCAGTGCGTTATAAACCAAAAATGTTTGGGGGCTCTGACAAAGCCAGTTCAAGTTATCAGGCAGCTGGAAGCGGTAGCAGACGACAGCAGGATGGGGGTAACGCTTTGGAACAGCTCCCTCAAAGTATGAAGGAGTTGAAGCTGCGGGATGACAGGAGGGACAGCAAGGACCAGGTCTACGAGGGCCGGGTGCTGAACGGCGACCCAGCCAGCATAGGCCACGTGATCAGCGCATCAGGGGGCTCCGGGCCCAACAAGCAGACAATTCACTACACTGCTGAGCGCGTTGTTGGCAACGGCTCCTTTGGGGTGGTCTTCCAGGCGACATGTTTGGAGACTGGGGAAACCGTGGCTATCAAGAAGGTGCTTCAGGACAAGCGGTTCAAGAACAGGGAGCTGCAAATAATGAAGATGCTATCGCACACGAACGTGGTCCAGCTAAAGCACTACTTCTACACCACCACGGAGAAGGACGAGGTCTACCTCAACCTGGTGCTGGAGTTTGTGCCAGACACGGTCTACAGGATCAGCAAGCACTATGCCAAGCTGGGCCAGCGCATGCCAAACCTCTTTGTCAAGCTCTACACCTTCCAGATGTTGAGAGCCCTGGCGTACATCCACAAGATTGGTGTCTGCCACCGAGACATCAAGCCCCAGAACCTGCTGGTGAACGTCCAAACTCATCAGCTCAAGCTCTGCGACTTTGGGAGCGCCAAGGTGCTGGTCAAGGGGGAGCCCAACATCTCCTACATCTGCTCCAGGTACTACCGTGCCCCAGAGCTCATCTTTGGGGCAACAGACTACACCTCAGCCATTGATGTGTGGTCTGTGGGGTGCGTGCTGGCGGAGCTGATGCTGGGGCAACCGCTCTTCCCGGGGGAGAGTGGTGTGGACCAGCTGGTGGAAATCATGAAGGTGCTGGGCACGCCTTCAAGGGAGGAGATCCTCAGCATGAACCCTAACTACACGGAGTTCAAGTTTCCCCAAATCAAGGCCCAGTCCTGGTCCAAGGTCTTCAGCAAGCGCCTCCCCCCCGATGCCCTGGACCTGGTCTCCAAGCTCCTGCAGTACAACCCCGTCAAGCGCTCCAACGCCCTCCATGCCATGACGCACTCCTTCTTTGACGAGATTCGTGACCCCAACACGCGGCTACCCAACGGCCGGCCCCTGCCCCCCCTCTTCAACTGGCAGCCTGGCGAGCTGGACGGGGTGCCTCCACAGATCCTGGCCAAGCTGCGGGTGACCCCCTGAGTAGCTCCACAGCCGCAAACACGTTTTGACATTCTATTGTGGGTATGCAAGTGTCCCAAAGCTGCCGTTTCCCTGTGTCTTGTGGGCAGCACTTTCAGTGCTTTGCCTGTGATTAGTGCAATATGATGGTGCTGTGTAGTCAGCGCAAAATGAACTACCCTTTTTTCAGCGTACACTTTTACATGCAGCAGCAGTCAGGTACTCCCTGTGCTACAAATGAGAACTCTATAGGTTGGTACCGGACAAGTTTGTACCAATATGTTTTTGCACAATGGATGACGTTCCGTGTATGTACTTTGTAGCACTGCCTTCGGGGAGCAAGGAACCACTAGGAATTTATAGATTGTTGGACCTTGCTGTCAGCCCGACTTCCTTGTTTTTCCCTAGAATAGCATAGGGAAGGCTAATAACCCACGGCGCGCTTTATCACAAACTTTGAGCACCATAGGAACAGCGGCGTTCTTGAAATTCAACAGTACACAGTGGGGGTGTAATTACTGGGGAACAGCGGGCAATGCAGCTCCCAGCTGAGGGTTGATACCTGCCTTGCAAATGCTGGGCAACAGCGCACGACACCGCTGGATGTCTGGATGAAAATGTTGTTGGGCTCTATTGAGTTTGACCATAAATTGGTTTTGCACTTGCATCAAAGAAACTGCACAACACTGGGCGAGTGCAGTGTACCACAAGGGCCTGCATATATCGGCTTCACCCAGGGTGGCACAGTGGTGTCACGCCATGGCAGCAGTGCCATGATCCCCTTCAAAGTGGCTGTGTAGCTTCAAACTGCAAACAAAAGCATAAACATCTGATTCCCCTTCAAAGCCACTGTGGCGTTTAACCAAGTGGTGCCATCACCCGCACTGGGGCCATTCATCAGCTGGTGGAAGTTCCACCAGTGAAGAGGTGCCAAGGGAGGCATATGCATTGTGGCGAACTGCGGGGGTGAACTGCGAGCTCCGAAACTTCTCGTGAACGGGCCCTTGATAACGACATCGCTTCCGGCAAACCAGTCCTATTCCGCAATACACGTTCCGGTATACCTGATCAATCTTCAACCCAGCTCATTCAATAACCAACAGACAACTCAATCATGGGAGGCAACCGTGCAATCTCCAGTTCCCTCCTCGAGACTACTCTGCAGGTGAGTTGCAATTCACCTGCATCAGTTGCGGCACTCCCTCTGAAGCCCCTTTCCTTACTGAGTTTTGTGTCTGCAGTCTCTGCGCCCGAAGAAAGTGGCCGTGAGGGCCGTGAGCCACTTGCAAAAAGACAGACCGGTGAGTGCCCCTGAACATCTGTCGTAGGCATGACCTGGCACGCTGGCACTTTCAGTTTCCTCGGTGCTCGATATAGCTTGCATACCTTAAGACGTTGCAAACGCAAACGATTTGCCCCTCAACGTGGTGCAGGACCTCTGGTGACCCTGGTGCACTTGATGCGATCTGATATCGTACTATCGTACCCTGACGTGTCCACAACCAACCAGATGCGTTGCCACGACGCAAACTTGACCGTGTTTCACTGCCTCGCTGAGTTCTTTCCGCTTTATCTTCGCAGCTGAAGCCCTACCCGGTGGCGAAGGGTACACCGAGAGCGATCCGCGTGCGGCTTGCTCGTGGGAACGCCAACAAGGCAAAGAAGAGTGCCACTGATGCCTCGCCACAGTCACCCAACTCACCCGTGGCCCTGAACACGGCCACTGGCAGGGTTGCGCACGGACCATGGTGAGACACGCACCCCAGCGTTGCCGGTGCTGCACAAGTGTGGTACCCAAGTTTTGCCTTGACATCCCAAGGGTAAACTTGCTCATTGTGGATCTCACAACACTGGCACCTGATGCTCCTTGACACTTGTCGCAGGATCGGACCCTTTGGCTCGGACCCTTCTCTGGCTGAGGTTGATGGCAACACCATCTTCCTCGACCCCTCAGGTGCGCCCTTGGGGTACAACCCTGCACTTACCCTAGCATAGATCAGGGGTTTCTTGTATCCTATTGACCTCAAGGTGTGTGTCCTGCTGTGTGTGCCTGTGGTGGACCTGGTTGGGTAAAAGTGCATAGTTACGCAAGTGGCTACTTATTACCTGAATGCTGTACTCGCAGGCTCTGTCCACTTTGGGCTGGATGACGGGGTTGCTGCCAAGGCCGAGTCCAACAAGGCGCGCAGCGTGACTGATGGGGCCCTGGCAACCGCCAGCTTTGGGCGCATGGCCAAGGAGGCGCGGGCCCCGCTGGGCAAGCACCACACAAGGGGCAGGCACGAGAACAACACGCAAGTGCGCAAGCACCGCCACCTGAACCAGCCAATGGGCAGGCGCAACTGAGCGCATGCTGGGGGGTCTAGGGTTTGTGACCAGGCTAGACTCATGTACAAAAGCAGTAGAGAGTGGGAGTAGCACAGTGCAATGCAATTGGCACTGTTTGGCGTGTGCGGCCGAGGAGCTGCATGTGCACATACTGTGCGATGAAAAGGGCGGAGACTGGAAGCAAGTGCAGCCAAAAATAGTCCTGTATATCATAGTACCATAAAAAGGAAACTTGTACAGTATCTCACTCTGCTGATTTTGACAGAAACTTGTACTAGCACCAGTTTGTTAAACTGACATGTATATTCAGCCCACGACAGACTTTCTCACAACCTGATACTGCCTTGAGCTTCAGACTCTGTTGAACAGTGTTCTGTGTGAACTTGGTTGATAAAATTGCAAGCATCGAGTGTTGTAACACAGTTGTTGTAGTTGCCGACAAGTCTTGCTACATAACAACGCGATACACCGCACGTGCACGTACAGCGCGCTTGCTTGTCATCCAGGCCCTGTTGCTCCTACACAGAGGCACTGTGTGACACAGGCACTGCACCAACGCCCATGGGTAGGCGTGGCTGCAACAGCGCACACGCCAATCGACAACTTTCACTCTTATTTACAAACGGTCAATTTTTGTATACGGTTGGAGCCCTCTCACAGGTTTGCACCACAATGGGCAACGCTGCTGACAACCAGCACAACAGAATCCCCAGTTATCCTTGCTCTAAACGCTGTCAAAAGTCAATTGTCAATTCCAAAACCAACTCAATCCTCAACTGCCACACCTAGTGCTGATACCTACAGTGTATATCATGACACCCGCAAGGTGTTACAACCGCACAACCATAGCAGCGCCCTCAACTGACCACCGGCAATAAACACCCCAGCTCCAAAGAAAACGCCATGAGCCGTGAACCAACCAGTGCACCCAACCATATCCCGCTCATCACGCCACCCCACACACGTGGGCTCTGGCACCCTGGTGCACACCACTCCCACCCGTAAACCCTACCGTAGGGTACCCACCACCCCCATCAGGCCACCAGCTGCTGCAGCTTTGGCCGCGGCGCCACGTCAATGTCCCCGTACGGCTGCACCTGGCGCAACCCCACAAAGTCCTTCGACTGCAGCACCAGCATCTCGAAGAACCACAGGGAGGCCTCCCGCCTGGACTTGCCCTGCACCATCCCATCCAGGCTGATCGAGGCGGGGGGCGCGGGGGGGGCGGAGGCCCCGCTGCGGCGCTTACGGGTGGTTGGGTTGAACTCCTTGTGGAGCGCAGCCAGCACCAGCTTGGTCTTCTTGGTGAAGGAGGTGGTCTGGTCCCCCTCCCCTTGGTATTGACCCTCTTCCTCCTCCTCCTCTGTGGGTGGGGGGGAGGGAGGGTAAGGGGAGGTGGTTGGGCATGCAGGCGTACAGGCGGAGTGCAATCCACCACAGGGCACATAAAGCAGGCAGTTCGGGGTTGCAGGATTTATTTAGCACCATATTGCACATGACAAGGCCTTGCATGCAGGCTGCACACGCCTGCGGCAACCCGTAGATCAAGTTTCCTCACCGCGCCCCACCCACTTGCCCCATCTCGGACACTACCACCATTCCTCTGTAATGTACCCCCACCCCACCCAGACCCCAGAAACACCAAATACCCCATACGCACCAAAATCCTCCAGCAAAGCGCCTGCCTCCCGCCTGGTGCCCGAGTCAATCTCCTCCCCTCCCTCGCCCTCCCTCCCAGACGCCTTGCTTCCCGTCGCCCCCTTGCTGCGCCCAGACACCTGCGCCCGCTGCGCCCCCCCCTGCATCTGATCCATCACATCGCGCCTCCCGCCTCGTGCCGCAGGCTCCTCCTCCTCCCCAAACAGCATCCCTGGGGATGCGCCGGGCTCGTCGGGGTTTTGGAAATCGTCCACTGGGCCCATGGGCTCCAGCGCTGCAGCTGCACAGGAGAGGGGGCGGGGGTTGGGGGGAGGAGAATAATAAAAAGTAGAAGACTAGGACGCAGGCCAAAGAGGCATAATAAAGTAGTGGGGAGGAAGCTGTTTGTTTGCAACAGCCAGGGTGGGCCCCAACCATGTTGATTAGGGTTAGGGTTTTAGGGTTCCTTGCATATTTGCAGTTACTATTGACCAGGGTCATTGGCCCTGAGAAGCTTGAGGGGGCAAAGCATGCACCAGTATTGAGACTATTGTTGAATGATGAGGGATAACCCCGCACACAACCCTTTTTGACCACAATTTAGGCTGCATGCCGGACAGGGATGGGGTGTGCGGCCCATTCTCGCCCACGTGCAACAGAAACCCACCTGCTGGGGATCGTGTGGGTCCCGGCGAGTCATCCACCGGGCCCCCAGGCCACATGTCATACTCCTCTCCCCCTGTCATGGGCGCCTCCCCCTGCTGTTCCTGCTCCCCTTGGTGGTGCCCAGGGGGGGACAGGGGGCGAGGGACGGGCAGGTCTGGCAGCGCCATTGCCCTCAGGTAGAGGCCAAACAGCTGCGGGGCCATGGTGATGGAGAGGGTGGGGCGGTACAGGGGGTTGCTGGCGGCGTCCTCGTGCTGCACACGCTGCACCAAGAGGGCTTAGGGTCAGGGTTTAGGGTCTAGGAGTATTGATGGCGTTCTCGTGCTGCACACGCTGCACCAATGTGGTTTAGGGTTGAGGGCCTCTGGCCGCGTCCCCATGCTGCACACGCTGCACCAAACACTGGACACGGTTTTGGCCTTGATGTTGGCCAGGTTTGGAGCTGGACAGAGGTGTTGGTTTTATCAGGAGGTTCGGTTGTACAGGGGTGGACGCGCCAACACAAATCTGAACGGGTTTTGGTTTCAAGCCAACAGCCCACGAAACCCTCGAACCCTTGCTTCTGCGACGGGTACATTATTATTCTATTTCTATTTCCTTGCTTTTGACTCGTAACAAGGAAGCCCCATATCCCTCCGCCAGCTCCACAAACCCTAAAATCACCACGCCACAGCCCTCGCCCCGCAACCCCCCCACTCACCACATCAAAGCTGTCCACCGGCAGCTCAAACCTCACGCGCTTGCCATCCAATCCCCGGGACACAACCAGAGGCCTGCGGTCTTCTATAAGATCCCGGATGGGCTTGGATGGGAGCGAGATCCGGAGGGTACCATCCTCACCCACATCCAGCAGGGGCCTGCGCTTGCGGCTGAGCTGGAGGCTGCCAGGTGGCGCTACGCGGGTGGAGGGGCCGGCGGTGTCGGCGGTGGGTGCGGGGGATGCGCTGCCAGGCCTGCGGGGATGGGTGGACGTGTTAGAGATGCAACAATATTGAAAAAGTGATTTCATTACTGCAAGGTTTTGGGTGCCCATGTGCCAGCCAGTGGCCCCTAACTCCGCCTCTGTGCGTTACTTCTTTGGTGGCTGCACAAAAGACATGATCGCATAGCAGCGCCTGCAACGGCCCATGGCAGGGGGATTGACCACCATCATCCAACAGCGCCATAGACTGATGGCCAACCATGTCTGAGGTGGTAGGCAAAACCCTTGCGGAGGGTTAGATTGTCCCCCAGCACGTACCCTGAGACCGGGGTAGGGGGCAGCCCAAGGTCTGGTAGCATGTCATCCAGATCAGGGAACCCCGGGGATGCACCCATCGATCCCGGGCCATCCTGGAACTCCATTTCGTGCTGCATCCCAGGGACGTCCCCAGCATGTTCCAGCTCAGCTTCCAGAGTGCGGGGATCCCCAACTGGTCCCACCGGGCCAGTCGGCTTGCTGCCTGCACGCCACAGATTACATGGTTTGTGACAAGTAAGCAGCAATACAGCAAGAATAGCAGATAGCCGTGCACACGCGGCGCCATGCAGAGGTGTCCAACAGGAAAGCCTTTAAGCGTGCCCTTTGAATTGACAAAGCCTCCTCCACTTTCCAATGGCTGGTCTTAAAATCCATAGGCAGTGTCCCTTGCATGGCGCGGCATCTGCTGCTGCCTTGACCGCTGCGCCTCCCAGGGGCTCTCCGAGTGCTAGAGTTCGCTAGGGTTTTCCTCACCTGGCGTTTGCTGCCCCGACGCCGCCAGCCCCCCCAGGATGCCCTGCTGCGACTGGCTGCGCTCAATGGCCGACCGCAGCTGCTCCATAGGCTCCTCAAACAGGGCCGCCTCGACATCGGCATCGTCGGCGGCAGCGGCGTCAAAGCGCTCATCTGCAGGCAGGAGAAATGGGGGCACTAAGTTTGTATATTTTGAAGAATTGATGCAATATTCTCCAATCCTCTTTTGGGGCTTTTTCTTGTTCTGTCGTCAACAGCAGCGGCGTCAAAGCGCTCATCTGCAGGGAGGGAAAATGGGGCCTAAGTTTTTTGCTTTTTACCACTTGTCCCTGAAGACAATGCCATGTGCGTGCAGAGTACAAAAGTCTGTGGTAGTCGGGAGGAATAGGGTGGGATATTGTTGTCCTCAGGTCCTAAAAAAGACCCGCCTCAAGGTCGCAGGCAGCAGTATCAGAGCGCTCGTCCACCAGCCGAAGAGGGCGGACTTTGGAGTAGGCACTATAGCTTGTTGGGAGCGCTAGGGTTTGAGTAGGGTTCCAGAGTCTGGGTCGACAGCGGCATGCATGGGGTAGGCATGTGGCTAGTGTGGATCATGAATGCACACCAATGGCTAATGCCCTGCATGCACGGGCTGCCTTCATTGCACCGCATCCATTCACACTGCTGCAACACCACACCATCCGATCCCCACCCCCAGCAACCAAAGGCATGCCGCGTGCACCAGATGGGATGCACCCTAAACCTTAAAAGGGTGCAACTTCGCCCTACCGCACGCTGCCCCCTCGTGCCCAAACCCTTACCTAGGTTGTTGTGGTGCGACGACCCAAACACCTCTGACAGGTCAGCGGCCAGCGTGAGGGAGTCCTTGGGGGTGAAGGTGAGCTGGAAGGTGCCATCGGCTTCAACAGGCTCGTAGGCCCTGGTGGAGGGAAGGAGATGGTGAGTTGATGGGGTGTTGGCTTGTTGCAGGGAGTGCCAGTGATTGGCCCGGCCACAAGTGCACCGTGCCTAAATCCTACTAATGATCCTAAAACGAAACCCTAAAGGCCTCAAATTGTGTAGGGCCGCGGTTAGGTGGGGGTTAGGGTGAGCTGGAAGGTGCCATCGGCTTCCACAGGCTCACATGCCCTGTTGAAGGGAGAGCGAGTTGAGCACCCTTCAGGGTTTACTACACCACAACCCCATCTCTCTATATTCCGCGACACAGAACTCTACACTGGAATTCCACCCAACACCCTACACCCAGGCACATGCGCCTACTCAAAACCCAGGATGTCTGTTTGAAAACTTCAACATTCCCTGCTCCTTCGACTCAAAACCCTAATATAGGATTCCACTCAAGACCATACAAGGGCACTCACTCGAACCCCGCGATGTCTGTGTTGAACACCTCAAACTCCGCATCATAGCCTGCTTCAGGGAGGGTGATGGCGCCCTCGGGGGCAGACTCCCCCTCTGGTGGCAGGTCAACATTGGCTGGCTTGAAGGCCTGGGGGGGGTTAGGGGAGAAGTTAGGGCGGGGGGATGAGTGCAGGGTTTTGGAGGCACATGGCACTAGATGTTGGATGAACAAGCATGCCCTCTTTGGCTACAACAAGGACACAAATGCGGGCTACAGCCAAAGGGTCACTGCGTTGTCACTCCAGAAGACAGCCCGGGCCCTGTAGGCAATCCACGTTCCTTGCTGGGCCCAAAACCCTAGGCTAGGTTTTCTCTTCCCCGCACGCACTTGCCTGCTGGACCTTGCTCAGCGCGTTGTTGCAGTCGTCAAAGAGGTATGAGACCTTGCGCGTGTATATGCGCACGATACCGAGCATCAGCTGGCCAGACAGGCGCAGTGCAAGGGGCGCCTCAGGGTTGATGATGGAGTCTGTGAAAGGGGAGGGCAGGGGTGGGGAAGGGGGCGTGGGTTGGGGTGGGGTGTGTGTGGGTGCCTCTGGTGTTGAGGGCAGAGGTGTGAGGGGGGGATGTTAGGGATAGGGAGTGGGGTGTGGGGTGGGGAGGTCGGGGGGGTGGGGAGGGTTGTAAGGGTGTGGATGCACAGGTGGCTGGAGAGCTGCTGCGCACGCCAAAAGGGAAGCAATATGCGTGATATAAGAAAGACATAACGGTGCATGACAGCTGCAGTGCACTTTAAAGGGGCCCGTGCTGCGCAGAGGACTGGAAATGGTTTGGAACAAGTATGCTTGAATACCAGCTGCCAAAAGGTGAAACCCAGACAGCAACAAGCCGAAACAGAGCAGTAAGCGACACAGCAGCTCCCAGCACAACACATCCCACATAACTGACTAAGTGCAGCCTAGTTTGCGCCCCAGGCCTCGCATACATATACCACCATATGCCCGGGCACTGGAAATGACGAATATGGAACAACAGCTAGCGGTGAGAACCCAGCGGCACGCAAATCAACCCACTAAAGACTCATTTTCGCGAGGTTGCGGAGCCACCAAACGGGGTGTGTGTGTTTGTGCTCGCGCCCGTGCTATGCCTGTGCTGTGGCGAAGCAAAGGGGAACCTTGGCCAAGTGCCGCAAACAGGCACCCACAACCGTTTGCAGGCAACAAACTACTCAAGCATAAACTTCCTGCTCGAGAGCGTGCTACACCGCTGCCCGGGAGAGCCACTCACCGACTGAAATGGGGATGCTGGTTTCAAAAATCTGGTTCCGTTTCAGGCGTTTGTCCAGATGGGCCGCGATCCATATCGTCCCCAGCGGACCCTTCTTGGCCAGGATTTGGGTGGAGTAGAACATGGTGGCTCACGCTCAGCCAGGCGCTGGCACAGCGTGCGTTAGGAGGCGCTTGGTGCACAGCCCAGCCTGTTGCTCCTGGCTGTCCTGCAAGTTTGAATGTGGGGAGACCGCATGCATATAAGCGCGAGCCAGGCGCAACACAAACGAGGCAAAGGCTACCATGAAACCAGGGCGAGGGTTGTGAAGTGAGTTAACACCCATCTTACAAGAGTCGTAGTCGTGTGGGTTGCTGCTACAAAAGGTCCACATGGCTTTCTTTGGCGCAAGGAGAATATGGTCAATGAAAGCGGGGATGAATATCGCCACGTGAATCATATGCAATCCGACCCAGGATCATACACGTTAATAAGCAGTTAACAGGAGCAACGACACCATAACTGTTCACTAGGGCCGCGAGCCTCTCTTCCCTACAAGTGCACCAAGCGTTGCCTACTATAAATTGCTCCAAATACTTGCATGCGACTAGGGTATGTGGCAAGATAACCAACGCCCTTCTACCCACTCGCTTTGCCCACTCCGCAGCTTTCACACATCGTCTAGCTGATAAGGTTGAATCTCAGGTCCGTATAGAGGTACTGCAGCCACGCATCTGCCAAGCCACAGCCAATCCCTAGCTAGGGACATGGTGGTCCGTTCATCTCTCCACCTCCCCTTGGCTGAAGCTGTTGAGGAACCCTACACTGGAGCCATCGGCTTGTGCCAGAAGCTGCTGAAGGGCTGGGAGGATGTGGAGCCCAAAGACGTCGCGGTAAGGAACCCCTCCCCTGTCGCCACTCCCTAGGGTCACGCCCAAGTGCAATAGGGTTGCACTACCCGCAGTAGGGGTTCGGGTGCACTGTGTTGTTGAGCACAGCGGTTGCTTGCTGGTACACGTTGTCTTATGTGTATTGCACAACATCAACGTTAAATATTTCTGCCCATGTGGGCTGGGTTAAAGGCAGCTACCAAAAGCACACCACCACTGGCAAAATAATCCAGGGATGGCTAGGCACCCACACGGTACCCAGAAAGAGGGTGTAAACTAGGTCAGTCCCCATTCCCTTCAGCGTGCACTTACCCGTCAGAACTGGGCGCCTTTCAAACTCACAAACTCGTCCTCCAGGTACGGGTGCTGGAGGGCGGTATCTCCAATGCCCTCCTCAAGGTCACACCCCCAAGCACTGCAGGGGGCGCGGTGGTGCTGCGCATCTTCGGCCCCAACACCGACATGTACACCAACAGGGAGAAGGAGCTGCACATACTGCAGGTCATGCACCAGAACGGCATCGGCGCACAGGTAGGCACATGCTGCGGGTCATGCATCGCCATGGCATGGCGCAGAGGTATGCTCACCCAAGAGCAATATAAGAAAAGTCCAAGTTATCAAGGGCACAAAATCCATGTCATGCACCAGAATGGCATCAGCACACAGGTAGGCCATGCTGCAGGTCATGCATTGGCATGGCATGGCACGGCACGGCATGGCGCAGAGGCATGCACACCCAAGTGCAAGTGAAAGAAAGGCTCCAAGGTGAGCACCGGCACATAATGCAATGCATGCAAAATATGTAGGCACAGGGGGATGCACCCAGCCACCCAGCTTGCCTCGCCGTGCAGCACCACGGTATGCATTAGGGTTCAGGGTTTGGTACCACTTGCGCCACCACTTCGAGACACAATGCTAGGGCTCCTTCTTACTGTATGGCAGGCCTGCCACGTTCCAGTACTGCATGCCATGAGTTGGGTGTGCATGAAAACACTGCAGGCAGTAACAAGCAGTCATCCTATGGCACAATGTACCCCCTAGGGCTTGGCCCCGTTACCCTTCAAGCTACACTGACCACCATACCCTTCCTGCAGCACAAGTTGGAAACACATCTGGCACATGGATTGAGTGCCAACCCCGTGTGGTGCTGCTGACAGGTGTTTGCCGAATTTGAAAACGGGCGGATCGAGCACTTCCTCCCCGGGGTGCGCAACCTGGAGCCGGTTGAGATGACACATCCCCACCGGGCTGCGCGCATAGCTGAGCGGGTGGCCAAGTTCCATGGCGTGCGGGGGTTTGACACAGAACTGGTTGATGCAGAGCCGGTGGTGTTTCCCTTGATACTCAAATGGTGAGCACACGCATGAGCGGGCGCCACCATCACCTTGATCCTGAAATGGTGTGCATGGAAGCGTGAGTGGATGCCATCATCGCCATCATGGAGTGTATAGCGTCATTGTGATGGCTGCAGCACCCATGTACTAATATCCGTTGTCATTTGTATGGTTTTTCTTGCACTTGTGAATAGACTGCTGACTCTCACGCACCCTGCAATCGATATCAATGCCTTGGTCATTACCATCTGGAAAACCAGTGAACTTCAAATGGCATCCGCTTGTCATCAAGAGGCATGACTCCTGGCACATGATAATCACAATACTTATTTTCGTTTCTATTTCAGATTCTAAGAATCTGCCACCAGCTATCTCCCCGTATCATGGAGTAATTATACAATTATAACATATTCTCCCCATTTTGCTTCACATATTTTGCCTCAGGCTGGCCGCTGCCCGCACCCTCGAGTTCAAAGACGAGAAGCGCAGGCAGTGGCACGCTGGCCTTGATTTTGACCAGATGGAGCGCGAGATATTGGCCACCATGGCGGCCTGCCTGCGCACCGGGTCGCCCATTGTGTTTGGACACAATGACCTACTGGCGGGGAACATCATGGTACCAATAGAGGTGAGCGGGGTGCATGTGTGCATGTGGGGATTGACATATGTATATACTTGATTATATTCAGAAAGAAGTAAGTTGGGCACAACGACCTGCTGGCGGGCAACATCATGGTGCCGATAGAGGTGAGCGTGGGGGGCGAAATGTATGTATAAATTGTAAATCAAGTATAAAGGTATATAAAGCGTTCAAATTTTGCTATGAACATCTTGGTGCCGATAGAGGTGAGGGGGGTGCATGTGGGGTAATGATCAGCATGTTGCCTGTGGGGGTAAGCGGGGTGCATGTAGGGATTAATACACATATTTAGTTGATTATAACAAAAAATAAGTAGGCCACAGGTGACGGTGGTGTTGGTTGCATGCGCCGCAGCAGGACCAGCTGAAGGGGGGTGGGGGGGTATGTGGGGTAATACCCATGTGATGCCTGATGAAGTGAGCGGGGTGCATGCGGGAAGATGAAAGGTTTACTGAGTGAAATACATGCCATTAGCTGTCGCCCTGCGTTGTGTGCGCTGCCCAGCTCTGTCTCAGCCTATGTATCATCCCATTGCCTGATTGACGTTATTCTGAGCCATTGCACCCATCAAAGATCTATTGGGGTGCCAGGCGTGCGCCAGCCACCTTCTATGATGAGGCCCTGGTGGGTGAATCTCGTGCAGCGGTGGCAATGGCAATGCAGCACCAACTATTGTGCAACGCACTGCTACAGCGACCCGAACCTTTTTGCTACACAGCACAAGCCGATGTGAAATCTGTGTTGGTAACATTCCTTCTTCTATATGGTGGCGCTGATGCACATGGACATATTCAACACACAGTGCCTGACCACGGCACACAACCTCAGCCCCATACCCCCACACCCGCAGGAGCCTTGCACCAATGGTGCCGACCAGACCTACCAGCTCATCGACTTTGAGTATGGCGGGTACTCCTACCGGGGGTACGACATCGCCAACCACTTTTGTGAGTGGGCGGGCTTTGAGTGCGACTACAGCCGCTACCCCAGCCAGGAGCAGGCGGAGCACTTTGTTACGCACTACCTCAGGGCGCAAACTGGGGAGGAGCCGGTGAGGCGCTGTGTAGGACCAGGGTTTAGGGTCTGGGGTTCAAGGTTCAGGGTTCAGGCATTAGGGTTTGGGAATTGGACAGTGCTACCCCAGCCAGCAGCAGGCGGAGCACTTTGTCACACACTACCTGAAGGCGCAGACAGGGAGGAGCCGGTGAGGCCCCTGGCACAGACACCCATGAGGTTTTGTATGATGCGGTTAATAGCAAATAAGCAAATACTGACTTGTGATGCTGTATCTGCACTTGGCGGTACCTGTACGTGCGTGGTGGCTTACGAAGCCCTTGACACCAAGCATAGATTGCATACAAGCAACAGCAATCCTGTCCCCTACTTGGCTGGCTCTACACATTGCACACCTTCCACTGTAGTCCATTCATGTGCCTATTTTGCAAAATTTGATAGTTTATCTTTGTGGTTTCCCACCGGGACCCCAAGGAGGCTGCACATGAAGTCTGAAAGAAACGCTTTCTTAAGTAACTAAGAGGCATAAAAACAACGATAATAAACTCTGATTTACCTCTGTGTCCCCCCCCTTCCGCCAGGACCCCAAGGAGGTTGCGCGTGGGGTTGGATTTCAGCGTTACCCCCAGCCAGGAGCAGGCTGAGCACAAACGCAGACATAAATAAAAAAGAATAGCACTGATCTGCTGCTGCGTTCCCTCCCCGCCAAAAAAAACAACAGTAATAAATACTCATTTACCTTTATGCTCCCCCTTCGCCAGGATCCCCAGGAGGTTGCGCGTGTGGTTGTTGAGACCAGCGTGTTCTCCCTGGCCAGCCACCACTTCTGGGGCGTGTGGGCGATCCTGCAGGCCTGCTGGTCCAAGGTGGACTTTGACTATGCGGAGTACGCAGACATCCGCTGGGCAGCCTACTACCGCTACAAGGATGGCCACATGCGCCTGCTGGAGGAGTGGTTCCCGCAGGAGGTTGAGGGGGCCAGCTGAGGGGGGCAGGCATGCAGGGGGGGGGGATGAGAGATAAGCATCCATGCGTACAGGTTCAGTGGTTGCATTTCGAGGGTAGATTGCGTTGTCAACTCTGTGTATTGCAGCTCCGCCGGTGTTCCCTTTCTTTCAGACTCTGAGGATTTAAAAAGAGTACTGTCTTCTTGTGAGCCGTAGGTCAGACGCCAACGCTGGCACCGCTTTTCCATATTTGGGGCTAGTTAACTACCATGCACACTAGCTACCATGCATGTTTGGGCACTGCTAGTACATCTGTTGATTGTCATTCATTTCCAAATTCTGCTGCAAAATCAGTAGGCGACGGGGCAACACAACAAGCTGCTGTTTACAGATTTGCACAGACCTTCGGTGTTCATGGACTGGCCACTGTCCAACGGACCACGTCAATGTGGTTGCGACTTGACATCACTGTGATTGCGCAATGACATCTTGTACTAGCCAATTTTTATGTACAATAAGCCCACTGGGGGGATTTGAAATTATTGATTACACTGGTTGGTCATCGATGCTGCCGGGTTCAATGTGGTTTTACCCTTTACTCTCGTACTGCCGCATGGGCCAGTTAATTTGTTTTTTGAGACATTCATCGAGTCCCTCGAGACTGGTCACCACTTGATTTTCACCGAGGGGCCCAGGGGTACAGCTGGGTGTCACACGCGTTCCGCAATTGAATTGCAGTATTGGCGTTGCTGTCCACTGGCATGCCTCAGCTCATTAAATTAATATCTGAGCTCATTAGAGTAAATCTAATTAAATGCCTCAGCTCATTCATTAGATTCAATCTGTTGTAAGACTTCCGATTACTGGGTGGAAACTGCTCAGCCTGGCATTGCCAACATGGTCCCAGCATTCAATTTGCATTCAATTTGCAACATTGGGTCATAATTACACACGAGAGTCCAAGTCCTGTTGCTCCCTTACCCCGGCATTCACACCATCTACCCCCTCCCCACACTCAGCCACACTCCCCGCCACCAGCCCATCATACGGATGGGGGCATTTGGGGTGGTACAGCAGATTGATCAGCTCCACTACATCCTCATCAAACCCCACGGGATGCTCGCCATATTCCCCGCGGCTCTGATGCTCGCCCTGCGCCACGTGCGCATACACCGTAACAGCACCCTTGTACTCTGTGAAGACAAGCACCGACCCTGTGGCCTTGTGCCGGAGCGCTGCCTCCCACACCCTCTTGTATCCCTCCCACCCGTTCACACACACCTGCAGCCGCAATGGGTAGCACACAACGTATTTAAAAGCTGCATGACGTGTTTGCCACCATCTGCCACACTGGGATACAGCGTCACACGAGCCTTGGCTTGTAGACGGGGGTGATCTTGTGAGGCATGTGCATACCCAGACATGCCATTCCGGCTTCAAAGCTAGAGTGCATGTGGTTGCTTAGGGTTCAGGGTTTAGGGTTTACCTGCAGCCCCTCGAAGTGGCAGCACAGGCGGTACAGCAGCAGGGGGCTGCTGAGCACCTCCCACATGCTGGTGGTTCTAGAAGATCCGCTCCGACGCGCCAGCCCACCCTCATTCTTCACGAGCAAAAAACTGTGGGTGTGGTCATCATACTCTAGGCGTGGGCTGCGGCCAGAGTAGGAATCGTACCCATACGAGTTGCTGCACCTGTACCTCTCTTCATGCGCCAGCGGCCGCCACTTGTTTGTCACGCCTTGAAGCGCGTCCTCGTCAACGTCCACACGGTTCTGTACGTAGGGTGGGTCAACAAGGTAGCTCAAAGAGGGCTCTTGCTGCTGAAGCTTGTGTTGCAACTCCACAACAGACTCCTGTGCTGCGTCCCGGTCCGCAACTGCCTGAGTCAGCAACTGCACCAGCGTGTCCTGGGGGAGGGTGAGGAGGTGGGCGGTGTCGAGGGGGGCGGCGGTGAGGGAGGTGTACTCGGTGGTGGGGGTGGTGACCTCCATTCCCATGGGGGGTGCGGAGAGGGGTGGTGCCACCGGTGCGCTGTCCTTGCTGTCCATGTTACACTTGAGGTGAAGTCAGCTCCTGTTGGAAAGCAGGGTGGTCAGTCACTCAGAGCGTTGGACACTTCAGGTCACGTATCACCCAGAACCATGAAAACCCGGTATTGGTAGCATTGGAGTAGCCAAAGGGTGGCCAATTGGGAGGGGATAGGCATATGCATCGAACACACGGTTTGCAAGCATGCGTACCATGCAAGCAGACGGGTGGCACGGCAGTGCAAAAAGGCAGCAACCTTGGTCTCAAACCTCAAGACCGTGAGGTCAGGCACGACACCCCGAGCACTATACCCACCTTCCAGTTGCCCCTTTCCCGCGGTTTGGGCGCGCAGCGAAGTTGTTTTTTAATAGGGACGATACGATTTATATGCAAGGCTTCTGCGACAATAGCACACGCGGCAAGTCACTACTGAAGTTGACCTTTTGAGCTTGAACGGCGGAAGTGCACCTGATAGCCTCACAGGTGCTGTGAGTCATGCAAAGTCAACCTTGCCCAAGTGGGCGGCAGAAAAGTTATAAAGGTCCGACCCTGATAGCCTTACAACAAGGAAGTGTTGCTGGGTTACCAATATATACCCAATGCAGCACGTTACCCCAGGGGTTGACACAACTGCGCACCCTGAGCACATGCATGCATGCATAAATGGTCACCCAAGTGCCCATCAAGCTTGAGGGGCAAGTTTCTCCGACCCAAAACCTCATTTAATCGTGTAAGCTAATCTAAGCCGATAGTATAGACCTGGTATCTATTCTTAGGACCCGGCCTCTGTCCCATTAGTCCCACCGATTTCCTGATCTGGAGTCGCTCGAACCAGGTGTAACTATAGGGGCCCCACTCGCATTGCTCAGGACCCTCCGGAGGAACACGCCAACTGTCGTTGACCAGTGCTTTGGTAAGTATCTCAGCCACTGTGTTCCCAAGGCGCAGCACGCGGTGGTACCTGCAGTGTCAGGCTTGTGAGACCTGTATACCTGTCGGTACCGGTGTTGACTAGAAGTATAGTTACACTGCTTCACCCCCCCAGCAACTGCAGTGGCCACAGCTGTGCATATGGTTTTGCCGTGCCACGAGGCTTTTATGTTGCAATCTCTGCCTCGCACGAGTAGCACAGCAAAAAGCGCTGACCCTGCTCCGCCAAAACCCTGTAGAGCTCTCGAGAGCCTCACACCAGCCCGTTCAATGGAGCTCAACAGCCTGGAGCCTGCACAGGCTCGTCTAGACGCGCTCCAGGTGTTTGGGACCGTTCATATGTGTGGGCTGAGCCGTGAGGAGAAGAGGGCCCTCTATGTGCGCCTACTGAAGGCAGACGACGCGACGGTGATGAACCTGGCCAGCACCCTAGCTAGCAGGGTGCCTTGTAGAGGCTTTGCGAGAATACCTCCGGGTGACTGCACCGCCAAAAGGCAAGCGCGCTGATGGTTTGTGGGTGCATGCACTCGCCCGCTTTATGTTAGTTTCCCTTTGGCTACAGGGCCTCTGCTTGACGATGCACTCCCCTGCACCATGTTCGTTCAGCACTGCGCAAGGGTTACCAACGCATGAGCTTGCTGTATCTACCAGGGGGGAAGTGGCTGCAGCTGTCCTCTAGCTAGAGGCCTCTGCACTAGTACTACAAGCTTGCTTTTGTGCATATGCAGGCTTCAATATACACTTGATAGTCTTTCCAGGCTTGTTCATGTTTTTCTGTCTATCATAGACAATGGACTTTTACATACCTCACGCATGGGTAATAGGGTCTTTCCAACGCGCACCACGTTCCACAACCCATGCAGCGCCCGTGCGCAGTGTGAGAGGTTGTTGCTGCGCACCCAGTGGTGCTCCGAGTCTCACCCTAATTCCGCTTGTGCAGATAAATGGGATCAAGTATTGCAATGGGCAGAGCGGGCTACACGGGTGATGGTGGGGGGCATGCTGTTTGCGATTGGATGGACCTTGCTTAACAAGCAACGTATGGAAAACTGTGAGCAGGTAGAGAACATTGCAAGCTTATCCCTCCTTTTGCTAAGTCCTCTTTCAACACAGTTCCTTTTTTTATAGTTTTATATCATGATTCAAATAGTCAAATGGTATTTTTGACATTTGGCAGGCGGAGAGGATATCTGAGCGTAAAGCTCGCGAGTCAACCAATTGGCTTAAGCTTCGTTGAAACCGCAGGTAATTGCACCACTGCCAGTGGCACTGGCTGTGTATGCTGCTGACGTGACCTTGGAGTGTACTCCCGTCCTTGGCGGAGCATTGTCGTGAAACCGGGTTCCCTTGAGAGTCTTGATTAGAAACCCTGAGCAGGTGCCGTATGTGGCCATGGTGCAGACAACAGGGGGGGCATTGGTCTGGCGCAGCACCTTTGCAACCTTTTGCAGGAGGCAGTAAGACCATGTGAGACTGGGCTTGCCATCCGCACGCCGTAGTGGAGTTATGATAGCGGCGCCATGGCCGCCGAGTGACTCACACCACGTGGAGACAGCATAGAGACAGAGCTCACTGACAGCCCCTGCCATGGCACCAACGCTGATGGCATCCTCTCCAACCGTTGCACCAAGCGCTGCTGCAGCAAGGGTGTGCGGATGGTGACCCCAGGTGGCCGTGCCTTGCCGCACAATGTGACACTCCCGGTGGCAGTGTGAAGTGGTTGTGTGCATCCAGCTGGCTGAGCCACGCTCCCTGTTGTGTGTGGCCCAAATACACACTGCATGGTCATGCAGACCATGCGGCATGGCGGCCAGGTGTAGGCACGTGCGCATGAAGTTGTGATACCAAGTTGACTTTCAATTGAGAACCTCCTAGCTGTGAGTGAGTGGCGGCACTATCCTGACACCCGCCCTGCATTGCTCGCATCTCAATAATTTACAAAAAAAATGGTTTCTGGCTGAAATGCTGTATGCTGTAACGATTCACGAAGCGCACGCAAGCTGATTGCCTCAATTTCTGTCCGGGTGGCCACTGGCATTGTGGTACGGGGCCAATCACCTCTCCCATTTCCCCCTGCCAGCCCTACAATGGTGTTGCTCGCTGCCAGATTAAATCCGCTGTAGCATCCACCATGGCGCACTGATAGCGTTAATGCTGACATGTGCGGCAAAAACTGCATTGCCTGGCCCATCCGCTGCCACTTCTGCAATCCCGCCAGCAACCACGCCTGTTAGCGTGCGCACATCACGCATGCTGGCCATACATTGTGTGCCCGTGGACCACAACCATATATGGTGGCAGGCCGCGAACCCCACCACTGCGCACCGCACACCATCACTCCAGCATGCTTACGTCGCACCCGCACTGCCTGATCTATTTGCTGCCAAGTGGCCAGAGATCACGTAATGCCGTATACGTTTGGAATTTTCCTTTCTGTCATGCGGCTGGCTTCGCGGTCTGCAGCAGCGCGTCATTGAGCGTGTGCACCTCACGCACCCCGCGCATGCTGGGGTCGGCCCAGTGGAAGTTGAGTGTGGTGGCGGGCACAAGCTCAGCGTCCCTCACACGGGTGCTGCCATTCACAAGCACCTTCCTGTAAAAAGGAGAGGCAGGAAGGTCGTAACAATGAGAACGAGAATGAGAGAAACACCGACAACCCGCTGTGGCGCTAACAAACCATAGCCAGCTGGGACAAGAGGGAGCATCCCTATAGCAGAGGCTGCAAAGCAGGGTCATCCGTATGCAAAGTTGAAGCAATTTCACAAAATTGAGCATGATCTCAAGGGTGCAATGGAAACACAAGGGTGCAATGGAACAAGGATGAGTACATGGGTACGCAGAACCATACCTGTCAGGCTGGACCAAATCGTAGGCCAGTCCCGGGGACTGGAGGCTGGAGGTGACCCACTCAAAAACTGCGCTGACTGGCTCCCCTGAGTTGAACTCTCCCTGCAGCACTACCCCCTCAGGCAGCCGGATGCGCAGGATTGCGTGGGTGTGCAGCTTAGGAGGCGGCTGCTTCTGGTCCCGCTGCGCCTTTGTCAGGAGGACCTGCGCATAGGGGGGTCTACGGTTTAGAGTCTAGGGTTTACAGGAGCTTGTTTACATGGAATGCACAGTCATACATGGTCAAGGACTTGTCGCAGACAACAGTAGCGCTGAAACCCAGCACAGGTGATGGATATATGAGACCCAATGCAATGTGGAGGATTGCTCACTACGATTCTAGGGTCATGCATGGTCCATGATGTGGCGGTGATCCTGGTTGATTTTGGTAATGGTCATTGAGTAACGGTCATGGGTGATGGCATCTCCATACTCACCGCCTCCTGTTGCTACCTGCGCATGGCTGACTGTTTTAGGGTTAAGGGTTCTGAAAAGTAATGGCACCCCCAGACTCACCGCCTCCTGCTGTCGCTTGCGCATGGCTGACTGGTAGGCCGCCTTGAGCTCGTTGGGCGTGCGCTCAAAGAACCAGTCGGGGATCTCAACGTCGCCGGCCGACACAGGCAGCAGCACTTGGGTATTGCGGCGGCGGGGCATGGCTGTGGGGTCAAAGCTGCACGTGCAGGGTTGGGATAAGGTAGGAAATGGTCCATAGGATGCCAAAAGGGGGTCCTATTCCCTGCATGCGAGGCGAGTGTTGCCCTTGCATGCCTCCCCAAGATTGGGCAGCAGTAGGCACATGCGTTGCTCGTGGTCATGCCAATCTGCAGCAACCTTAAATCTGCAGCAACCTTAACCACAAAAGATTTACGATGATGCACACACCAGCCCTGGCGCCCGCCCCATGCATACCTTGGACCATTGTACAAAACAAACCCAATTGCACCCTCAACCCTACCTCTTTGGCCCCACCACCTGGGGTCCCGCCAGCGGCTCCAGCAGCATCAGCGCCCTCACCAGCATGTCCAGGTCAGCGTCCTCAGGCAGGACCAGAAAACCCTCCTCCGAACCCTCTTTGCCCTCCTCACCCTGGATGGCCTCGAACACCATCTCAAAGCCAGTGGACTGGAGCAGCTCCAGCGCGCCATTGATATCGAGCACTGCTGCCTGTGCGGAACGAATGGGGTTTGGCCATATTCAATGGGTAAGGTTTGTCTATAGAGCGGGCGAGGTTGGAGGGTAGTTTCAATTAGTTACATACATTCCAGCATATTTAAGGCTGGTTGTCACAATACTCTCAATTACCCTTAGGGTAATCCAAGAGGGCATTACCCTTAGGGTATTCCAAGAGGGCACGCACCCGCAATTGGCACAGGATTGCTGAACTGGCAATCGTGGACTTTAATGGTGAATTGAGCGGGACCCATTAAAGGGTTTTCGGTAGGGTTTTGTGCCGTGCGTACCTGGATTTTGGGGTTGCTCAGCCTGAGCTTGCGGAACTTTGGCTCGTGTGGCGCCGCCGCCACGTTGCGCAGGAGGCGGTACAGGGTGCCTGCTGCTGTGGGGCCAGCTGGGTCGCTGCGCAGCTGAGCTACCGCCAGGGACACGTACTCCTCCTCCCCGTTGGCATAGTCACCATACTCCCCTAGAGAGCAACAAGGCACGATGAGGCTCCCTAAACCCTAAACCCTAAACACCGCAGACAAGAGTATGTGTCTTGATGCGAGCAACAGCCGTTGGGCCTGCAGGGGTTCTGATAGAGCGGGGGGAAAAGGCTAGAAGTGCAGGAAAAAGGGAGGGAGTGGAGGGTGTGAGAGGGGGGCAGTGGCATCATCGGTTCCTGACTTGTACCACGTGGTTCAGTACCTTCTGGTACTGCCGAGGGGGATGGCTCAGGCCTGGTTTGTCTGGCGGCTGGTGGTGGTGCAGCTTGGGAGAGTGAGCGTGGGGCCCCTGAGAAGGCCTGTGGTGGGGCTCTGCTGGGTGCACTGCCAGAGGTTGAGGCCAGTGATGGGGTGTTGCTGGGCTGGAGGCCAAGCACTCGAGAGAGTACTGCTGCCGATGGAGGCGGAGGTGGAGGTTTGGGTTTGGGTGGTGGCTGTGGAACGGTTCCAAGACGTAAGACAGGCGTTTTGCTAGGGAGGTGGGTTTCCAAGGCAGAGCATTGGACGACAGCGATGTGATACAATGCAGAAGAGGTGACGGGACGGCTAGACCAGTGCAGGATATATCTGTAGGTGTTCGATCTGGGTTGAACTTGCCTTGGGTTCTGCGTTTCCAAGTTTGTGGCCTGATCCCTTGAATGCCTTTTTCTTGGTGAGCTTGTCCCATGTGTCCTTCAGTTTATCCATCGAACTCCTCGGGGGACAATGCGATGCGAACAACCCAACGGGTAGAAAGTGTGACTACACTGTTTCCTATCAACACAGCAACTTTATTAACCCAACAAAATAGCAAACGTGTGCGTGTGCTTTGCAAGGAGAAATAAATCGTGCTGAGTGCGCCCTGAAAAGAAGTCACAACAAAGACTGGCACAACAAGCAAAACCCAATACCTAAGTCCCCACCCCAGAGATCGGTATACCGATAAATTAAAAAAAAAAACTGTCTGCTTGATAAATTCCGAGGGCATCCAAAGCCTCTACATGCATGCATTCACCCACAACAAAATGATGGCTTTAAGCACAGTTACTTATCAACTGTGGTTACGAACGATGGGTAATAAGGTTGAGAAACGTTACTTTGCATTGAAGTACCTGGGTGATTTCGACTTTGAGACTGCTAGTGAGAGTGACTAAATAAAGTGGACGGCTGGCCCAGTGGACGTGCTGGTACAGCTGTGAAAGGCGCGTGCCGGTGCTGCCTAGCTACAATAGCCTCCAGCCACCACACCAGCAGCACATAGGCGAACGAAACTGTCGTGCTGCGAACGTGGTGAAGCAGCTAGTCTGCACTTTTTGTCTTTGTGTTGCACTTGTGGGGTCTTGATAAAGCCAGTTTCGTGTCGACTGACATGTCAGCTCCACGACGTGCTGTCGTCACAAACACAAGCCCGCAGTTCGTTGAACCACTCGTCTTTTGCTGGCAAACCATCTCGGTTACCTGTTGTGTTGGGTGGTTGACGCCACGACACTGAGTGGAGCCCAGCTAGTGAACGAAAGCACTGGGGTACGCCTCAGATGACACCGCCAACAAGGCAGCCCAGATACCTTGGTGTGCGGCTACACAGCGGTAGTTTAATAAAGCATCAGTCTGCACCATCGAACTTGAAATAGCTCGACGTTGTCACAGTGTGGACCGCTGCTGCCCCCAAGCAGAGCCGGCATCGAAGATCTGCTGTGCCCTCTAAGGCCTGCCCTTCAGGTGTGGAAGGCTCTAGTGCACACCTCACGTATCCATCAAGCTCTTTGATATAAAAACTGCTGTATTGCACGCCACCGGTGGTCGGTCTTTCGCCCGATCTGGCCAAAAACGGGCGATGCTGGGTCATGGCCCACCATTAGCTGAGAGTGAAAGCACCACAGGTCAAAAGTTGCAACACAGTGCACATGCGACAGTGCTTTGCCCAACACTTTAGTATTAACCTGGCAGGACGACCAGTAAGCTTGCCCTTGAGGCTTGCCCTCTCTCCTCCCTGCTTGCACTCCACCCCTAATCCCTCTCCTCTCTGCCTGTCCCCCAGCCCACTTCCACTCACGCAACATTGTGTGGCAGGTTGAAGGCGCACCATGTGCAATCACTGAGCCGTCGTGTCGCCTGCGGTCATGGCAACACCCAGCCGGTCCCTGTGGCGCTGCCAGCTGGCCGCCTTGGCACTGCTGGTAACGCTGCTCCACACAGCAAGTACCGCGGCAGCACCTGCTGCAGGTAAGAAGGCAGCTGAAACACCCAACCCTGTGTTTACATGTAACTTTGTCGCAGGCATCCTAGTAATTCAGCCAGGTTAGCAGTTCAGTATTGCACAGCTGTCCTCATGCCACTCACGAAAGTCGCATCTGCACTGCACCCCCCAATACACACAGCCGCAGCCACAACAATGCTCCCCGCCTCTTTACCCACCTCGCCATCAAGCCTTGACCTGACTCCTTCCCTGCAGCTCCCACTGCCGCCCCCAGCAGCCTGGCCTACTTTGAGGTCATCAGCAACCTGGACGGGCCCGCGCTGCTGCCCTTTGGCAGCGTAAAGCAGACCCAGGCGCTGTGGGCGTTCCGCACAGCCTGGAACTACTCGGGCCTGGTCAGCCAGGTCAACCTGCTCAACTTCAACGTAAGAAAAGACAGGAAATAGACGCCAAAGGCGAGAGTTCCGCTCAGCCTGGGTTGGGGATTTGTGCTGGGTTTTGTGCTGGGTTGGGGTTTTGTGCTGGGTTGGGGATTTGTGCTGGGTTGGGGATTTGTGCTGGGTTGAGCAGTGGTGCACGCCGGCATGCGGTTCAACCGCCTCATGGGCCCTGCATGCACAGTTGCAGAAACATAGAAGCTGCAGCCCTGCTGGCAACTGTTTGGCAACGCGACTGCATCCCTGTGGCCACAAGTACCCACAGGGGTGGAGCCCACGCCCCCTCTTAACCCTGCACCCACCATCCCACCCCACACCACCCCTCCACCTCACCGCCCACCTTACCCCCCACAGGAGAACACCAGCTGCACCACCGCCTGCCCCGGCAGCGTGAAGTATGATGCCTTTGTGACCACCAGCTCAGACAAGGTGGACGCCGCGTACAGCTGGATAGTGGACTCGTTCAACAACGGGGTGCTGCAGGCGGCATTCAACAGCACAGGTAGGCTGGGGGGGAACCCTGCAAATGGCTGAATACCCTACAGCGGGTGGGCTAGTGAACACCATAGCTATTTGGTGTGCATGCTTACAGATACGCAGTTGATGTGCATGCTTTCTGTAAGGCTGGGGGGAAGTCTACAAGCGGGTGAAACCCCTAGAATTCAATCCCAAGGCCCAAGTTCAGGGTGGAAACGCGCAAGGGAGTGGCTCCAAAGCAGCAAGTTGCGCCCTGCTTACCGCTGAATGCTACACCGCCCCTTATGCCCCGCCCCCCTCCTCGCAGACCTGGTGGTTACCCCCACACTCGACTCCATCAACCTGGCTGGATCATCCACCGGCAGCGCCCCGCCCCCACCCGACAGCAACGGCGTGACCACCAACGCGCCCTCAGGGGGCGGCTCCTCAACTGGCATCATTGTGGGGGTGATTGTGGGCGTGGTGGTGGCGGCAGTAGGTGGGTGGGAGGGTGGGGAGGGGGGCGGAGGGTGGGGAGGTGGGGTGGTCACCACCTGCATCCCCACCACGGGAAGGGTTTTTTAGCCATGGTGGGAGATGCATCATCATCAGTGTGCACATAAATGTGTCTGCATTCGTGCATTTCTGCATTCATACCAGCGCCCGCGGCCTGCAGCTGGCGCTCACAGCATGTCGCACGTGGCTCACCCATACAATATCGCGCCCACGCGCCCACAATGACGCACACGCCCTGCATGTAAGCCCTGAGACCATCTCCCGTGCCCTTGCATCTACATATCCACACCCGCACCTGATCCATGTGCACCTCAATGTGTCTGCATCCGTGCATTTCATGACATCTCGCGCGTGGCTTACCCACATCACATCCCACATCCGCGCAGTTGCCGGCCTGCTAGGCTACACCCTCTACAAGCGCAAGCAGGCCTCGCGCCTCAAGACCTCGCACAGTAACTCGGCATTCCAAAACCCTGCACAGGACCTGGCAGTGCCGTGGTACAGGTGAGGGTCAGGGGTTCAGGGGTGTGCTGTGAGGGTTGTGGTTTGTGAATCACCCCATTCACTTGCGGGTGCCTTGTCTGCACATGCATCATGTTCATCTTGCTTTTGCTGCCCTGGGGTGCTTTTGATAGCGTAGGAACCCCATTTGCCTTTGATCTTGGCTTTGGGAGGGGGAGGGGCCCCGGGGATGGCTTTGGAGGTGTAAATATAGGCAGTCACAGCCAATCACAGACAATCATGGTGCACCTCAGTTCCACAGTGAGTTGGAGGCAGGCCAACCGTACAATTCTCACCCATATTTTTCATTCACATTCTTTCCTCCCTGCCTGGCACAGCTCGGACCAGGACTGGTCCAAACAGAACCTGGTGGGGGCGGACGCCGAAAATGGTTTTGGCGTCCCCCACGGGGAGACGCCGCGCACCCCGGGGAGCGCGACCACCAAGCCCGGGACGCCGAATCCCGGCAGCCCCATCACGCCGTTTGGCGGGGCGGTTGGCACGCCGTACGGGTCGGAGGCCTCGCTGAGCGACGCCACGCCGCGGCGCTCGCCCTACCAGATCGACGCGGGGCTGTGGCAGGTGCGTAGTCTGCGCACCATGGGGTTGGCAACGGCACTGCCATGTTCATGTGCAGCATCAACAATTGCTTGTGAATGGTTCCCATGTGCATGTGCATCCACGCCATCGCCATGTGCATAGTTGACATTGCCGGCTTGCGTCAATGCCACATATATAACATCTCTCGTGCACCCTGTAATTGCCGCTGCATGTGCAACATGGTCAGCCGCATGCGACCCCTCAGATGGACCTTTTTCAGCTCCCGGTCCATGCCACCCCCTCTCTCCCTCTTAAACCCTAACCCCCCCCCGGTGGACTACCGCGAGCTCCAGTTCCAAATTCTCCTAAACCCTAAACCCTAATCTCTCCAGGTGGACTACCGCGAGCTCCAGATCCAGAAGCAGATCGGCGAGGGCTCCTTCGGCAAGGTGCACCTGGCCTGGTGGCGCGAAACCACCGTGGCTGTCAAGGTGCTATTCACCTCGCACATGGCTGCGCATGGGGAGGATGAGGATGAGGAGGCGTACGCGGCCAGCCACGAGCGGAGGCTGCTGGAGGCGCTGCAGAAGGTGGGTGGTGGGGGTGGGGTGGTGGGGTATGGGGTGGAGGGTGTACCTGCTAAGGCTGCAGGCGGTGCGTGCATGTGTTGTGCTTATGAGGAGGTGTATGCGATCAGCCACAAAAAAAGGCTCCTGGATGTGCGCACAAGGTGGGGGTGGGGTCGCGGGACTGCCGATCATGGTTGGTGGGTTTGAGGTGATGTACTGGATGGGGCGCTGCCGGAGGTTGGTGGGATGAGGGGGTGGGGAAAGGCACCTCCTGGAGGCCATGCAGGTGGTGGGTGAAGATAGGAGTGGGATTGGTCTCTCCCATGCAGGGTCACGGGCTGCTGTGCCCTCCCCTCCCAACTGGAAGCCTGCACACCTCACACCACCTTTTACACCACCTCACCCACCCCTTCCCCACCCCTTGCAGGAAGCTTCCATGATGGCCAGCCTGCGCCACCCCAACGTGCTCATGTACCTGGGGGTGTGCCTTTCCCCGCCGTGCGTGGTCACCGAGTACTGTGCAAGGGGGTCGCTGGCAGACCTGCTGAAGCGGGCGCGATCCTCGGCTGGGGTAGCAAAGCAGCTGGACTGGGTCCGCAGGTGCGGGGTTAAGGTTTAGGGTTTCTTAAAGGGTTTGTACTTTGGGTGCTCCTCGGCTGGGGTGCCAAGCAGCTTGACTGGGTCCGCAGGTGCAGGGTTAGGGCTTGGGGTTCTCTTAGGGTTTTGTGTTGGGGTTCTTCGACTGGGGTGGCCAAGCAGTTAGACTGGGTTGGCAGGGCATCGTGTTTAGGATGTGGGTGGGCATTCGCTTATTGGGCTTGTGTTACTGGTGTCCTCTCCTTGCATATATTGCCCACTTGCCGTTGCATGCCTCCCCAAGATTGCTCCACATGCAGGTGCGTATGGTTTGTAAGGACTGCGGCGGGGCTTTCAATAGCCGCGAAAGTTCACCCAATGACACTGTTAGCACAGCAAAAGCATATCTGTATCCTATCTCTTTATGTTGTGTTTTGTGCCCGGGTGCGCAGGCTGAACATGGCGCTTGACTCTGCCAAGGGCATGCTGTACCTGCACCAGCGGGACCCGCCCATCATCCACAGGGATTTGAAGAGCCCAAACCTGCTGGTAGACAAGCACTGGAGGGCAAAGGTGGGTAGGGAGAGAATGGAGTTATGGCAGGGGCAGTACTGGCTGTACAGCCAGAGGAGACGCCCACCACAGCTGTGCAAAATAAAGTACCCTAAACGTCAAGTCTCCACTACCTCAGCAGCAAGAATAAAGTACTCTTGAGAGTCATTTGGGCATCCATGGGCTGCCCACTCGGGACCACCACCTCCATGACCCATGCCCACATCTTCGCTCATACGGTCACACACCGACGTTCAACTAACACACACGCACCCACACCATTCATTGAAAATATTTATTCCATTACATTCCATTCTATGTACCCAGGTGAGCGACTTCAACCTTTCCCGCGTGATGGACGAGAGCGCAATCCTGTCCAGCGTGGCGGCCACCAACCCCCGCTGGCTGGCACCGGAGATCCTGTCGGGCCAGAGCTACACCTTTGCATCGGATGTGTACGCCTTTGGCATCATCCTGTGGGAGTTTGCAAGCTTCCAGGTCCCGTGGCACGACCTGGGGCCATGGCAGGTGGGTGCGGGAGGGGTGTGGGGAGGGTGGGGGAGCGGGGCGCATACTTAATACTGAAATGATCAATCTGGATAAACAACATTGAAGTGAAGAAATATTAAAGCAATAATTTTGTCATCCTGTGGGAGTTTGCAAGCTTCCAGGTCCCGTGGCATGACCTGGGGCCATGGCAGGTGGGTGGGGGCTAGGTGTGGAAGGGAAGAGGGGTGCGGGGCTAGAGCTTCACATCTAGCTGGATGGGAGCAAATGACGGGAGGTGTGGGTGACTTACGAGAGGGCGCTTGGAGGGGGCTTTTGGGTTTTGGTGCCAGTTGTGTTCGCCGGCAAAGCCTCTGTAGCACACAGCCATGGATCACCTGTACGTTATTCACACCACCCCAAGACAGACTGACAAACATCAAGACCGCAACCACATCCCCGCCTGCACCAATCACACGCCATCCCCACACCCCACCACCTCACCCTCAGCCCCCCTCCTCCTTCCCCCCCTGCAGGTGGTTGCCCTTGTGACTGACGGGCGGCAGCGCCCCGACATGCCCCCGCCCGTGTTCTGGCCCGATGCAGCCACCCCCTTCTCAGGCATGGCGGACTATGCGGTGCTCATGGAGGCGTGCTGGGCTCATGACCCACTGGACAGGCCCTCCTTTGGGGAGATCATCGCCAGCCTGAGGTGAGCAAAACCCTAATGTCTAAACCCTAAGCACTAAGCACTGCTCATGGAGGCGTGCTGGGCACATAACTTATTGGACAGGTCCTCATTTGGGGAGATCATCGCAAGCCTGAGGTGAGCAAAACCCTAAGTAAGCTGAACCCTACACTCTATGCACTGCATGCACGGCCTTCTGGATAGGCTATCTTTCGAGGAAGCTGTGACGGATCGCCACCCATGTGGTCAAACCCTGCTCACCTTAGTACCAACATAGCATACTCCCTTCTGTACCCTTGCAATGTACCCCAACCTTACCCCCTCGGCACCCCGCAGGAAGCTGCTTGGCCAGGAGATGAAGCCCTAACCATACCCTAATCAAACCCTCACCAAGCCCTAACCACACCCCTTCGCCCCCCTGCAGGAAGCTGCTTGGCCAGGAGATGAAGCTGGTGCGCAGCGCCTCACAGGACAACCTGGCCAAGGCACACAGCGGGCCATCACCCCAGGGATCGGAACTGCTTCCCCGGGAGCTGGACGAGGAGGAGGACAGCCCCGATGAGGAGCACTGATTTCACCCCGGGCTTGGGATTTTGCACAGGGTTTGGGAGGGCTTGCAAGGGTTTGTGTAGGGTTTGGGGGGCTTGGGCTGTGGGGTGCAGCTGCAGGCGCGCAGGATGCAGTGCTGCGGGGATGGGGGCTGGGGGGCAGCATGGGGAATGGGGGGGGGGGAGTGGGGTAAGTGGAAGGGGGAGACGGTGGGAACCATCCAATCACATATCAGCAATGGGCCGACCACCACACTCTGAAGCGCACATCCATCCTGGTGGCGGCAGCTGAGAAACGCACAGTCAGGGTTGGACCCTGGAGAAGGGCAATCGGAACGGCAGCTTGGACAAGGGAGATCCTGGACCCTGGCGTAGGGTGTCAACCTTGAGGGTGCGCGTTGCACCCTGAGAGACGGGTGGACTGCAAAAGGGCGGGGGGCCGGCAGCTGACTAGCTCCAGAGGCTCATCAGCGCCAGACATTGCCTATGCCATTATACCCCGCCACAGCACAGCACAGCCAGGGGGATAATAACTTTTCCCATGGGGACGATGCGCCAGAGGGGTGTGCAGCAGTGGCCTACAGCCTGGCACGAAGACCAGGGGCGCAGCAATGTGCCCCCACATGCAACATGGGCATGGGCTGATAATCAGGGCCTCAAGGATCGGCGGCGGTATCGGGTGCTGCAGAAAGACCAGCCATGCAGTGCAGCTTTAAAGCCGTGTTTGGGGAGGGTTAGGGTTTAGGGTTAGCCGCCCTGTCCACTCAAAGCAGCTGCACCTACAACCTTTGACTCAGCAGCTCTTGACGCTACGTTTCATGCAGTTGACGTGCGCAGCATTTGATTCCCTCTAGGGGGCTAATGCACCACGTGTTAATGTGATGTGTTTGTAGTCCACATGGTTCTCTCACAGCCTGGTGGATATGGCATCAGCAATTGGGGCCCTGTTTAGAGGGCAAGTGGGGTGCAGCCTGCGCCCTCAACAGGCAAAGGACATGCAAGTGCCAGGCTGGACGATATGTCAGTGCAGCAGCTGTCTTCGTAATCATCATTTTTTACACAGGTTGCACAAAGCCGCCTGGCCCAAGCTTGAAACTCGCCAAGCAGTGGTCCATGCTAGTTTTGACGGTGTATTGTTGCAGTATTATAGCATAAAGTGCCATTGGTGCGCGATGTTGTAACGATAGATAGCCAGAGAAATCAGTCTAAGATCCTAAGGAAGGCTTCTCAATGGCATGTCATTGACACATTGTGCAGACTGCCAGTTGCACTCAGTGAGTGCAAAAACATTCACGCTTGAAAGTGGGCCAATGGCACCATGCAGCAGTGTCGCGCAATGCGCATTTCGAAATGATCATGCTCTGTGCACACACAGCATGCTCCCTGCCCTGCCCAGCGCTAGCAGACAACATGCCATAATGATGGCATTTTACGTTCAACTTGCGCGATGCGAATGCCCGCCTGGCCACTAGGTCACACTAGGTCCTTGTGGGTCCAATCAATATTGCAAATAACCATAAAGAACCCCAACCAGCCTCTCACCTGCCTCTCCAGTGATCGCTAGCGTGTTGAATCGTCTCTGTTACATAGGTTAAATTGAACCAGAGGCCGAATTTTGGAGTGCACACTCGTAAAGTGGCCCAAAATATCCTGGGCCATGACATGTGTGTGCTTTCTATTCGGAAACTGTGAAGACCATTTCCACATGTGATTTGTGACACAGTCATGCATTCACATAACTCATGTGTAACGCCATGCCAACATTTTGCAGGCAATTATTGCTTATCAACAGCCTGTTCTGTGCGCTCAAGGGTAAGAAACAAAAGAAACAGAATAGTCCTCACAAAGAGGAGACACACAACAAGCCAGCAGCGTTGTAACACTGCCAGAAAACAAGGCACGGCACCCAGTGGGTGGCACCGCACATCCAACAGGCTTCCCATGAATTATGCACACAACTCCTGCCGGGCAAAAAGGAACTTAGTGTACGCAGCAAGTTTGGGCAAAATCTGATATGCTATACACTATGGGGTCCAGGTGCATACATACGTAAGTGGAGATCACGTGGGTACAACTTGTCCAACTTTAGTAAATCAATCCTGGCAGGTGGCTGGCTGGTATGGCTCCCACAAACTGGGGCTGTTATGGCTCCCACAAACTGGGGCTGCTAGAGCGGCTCTAACAGCCCCAACCTTGATGCGAACTGAACCCTACTGCCACTGCACTGTGGTGACCTGGCGCATGAAACCACCACATAGGTGAGGGGCCAGGACAACCTCGTTAATGGCAGTCCAGCTGGGAGATTTCCCCCTCCATTTACACCTTGCTGGCTCCTTCCAGAGGGGAGGTGCGGGTGGCGTTGGCATTTGCCACTGGCGCTGCTCCTGCGGGCTGCGCTGGCGCCCCCTTGCGCATGCTGGGCATCCTCAGATTGGCATCGGACCACACAATGGATAGGTCAATGATGATGAGGAGGTCCACGATGCATGTCAGCAGAAATCCTGTACAAGCAAAAACAAATAAATAATAAGTAAATAGGTATATAAAACAAATAAACAACCACCCGGACTGCTGGGCTATTGCAGGTATGGGAGGGGTTGTTGGGGAAGTGGCAGGGCAAGACAGGACCGCCTCAAAGACTGGATTTTCCCTCCCATTCCACTTGTCTTTCCGTGGCTAAAGACCAAAGCACCAAGGAAAAAAGGAAGAAGTACATAAAGGCAAATGCGCAGTGCGGATTTAGAAGACACACATGCAAGCCAGCAGACTCAGCACCAGGGTCCCCCTCCGCACCTGCAAAGGCCACCCCTGTGTCTGTGTGGAGGTCCCCGCTGATGCGCGCGTCCAGCAGCTCCCTGGCTGCGTTGCACTGGATCATGTTGAGCACCGTCAGCACCGTGAACATGGACAGCAGCAGCTGCTGGTAGGGCCCCACGAGGTCGGACAGGACCACGAAGGCGAAGAGGAGGAGCATGAAGAACTGGAACCACACCGTCCACCAGGCAAAGCGCAGGTTGGAGGTGTCCACGATGGACTCGGTGGCTGCACGCAGTGGCAAGGGGAGGAGAGTCAGAGGTGGCTGCCGGCCGGCAGTGGCAAGGGGAAGCGAGTAAAAAAACAGCCCTAAATGAATGAGGCATGCATCGTGCTATGCTTGCACTTGGCAACTGCAACATCATCCTTGTGCAGCCTTGTGCTGCAACAAGCCCCTCCTACAGCCATTGACAAGGTGCTGCAACGCACAGACACCCCCTGTGCACTAACTGACTGTGACAACAATACCTACAGGCCAGCCTGCTGCGTTGGGATGCTTTGCACCCAAGTGTGTAGCTTGACGTACCTGCCACTCCCGACAGCGTCAGTATCCAGGCAATTGCCGCACTGACCAGCAGCACTAGCTTCAACCCACCAGCCCTCATTGCAGCTACGTCAATACGGGTACAGGTTGGAGGAAAAAGGGGCTTAATGCACTCTTAGTGCAGTTAAAGTCAGAGGCTTTTCAAGCCACAAGACTTTCCTACGGGCACACAGTGATGTTAGAACAATTGAAACGACAAGAAGACGGCAGAACACAATGCTTGCACACGTTGACACCTGTAGGTGGGCAGGTGCAGGTTAAACCAACAACTGTGCTTGGCGTACGAGGTGGCGACCACGCAACAACGTACGGGGGGCAACGGCATGGGGGCAATAGTGAGAACAGCTGTAAAGGCTTGCCAATGGAAGCGCCAACTAAGAAGCGCCAACTGGCCAAGGTTTCGGAAGTACACGTGGAAGTGTTTCGGAGCAGTGACAAACGTGCATCGTTTCCGAGCGCCCGCCAACCGAGTCCTGGAGAACTATCATGGCGTAGATATACACAAAACAATGGTAGCTAGATGTGCGTGATGTGGTGTCTTGCAGCGAAAATGTGAGTTGTTTCAGCAGAGCTGCGCATGCATGCACTCCTATGCATGCATGCATCCCGCCTGGCTCCCACCCCGTATCGCAGCCCCGGTGAAACCCAACAGAAAGCTGACGACAATTCCTAAACTGACCTAACACACGCGCGGTTCCACACTTGGAAAGAAGCAGCCACTTGAGAACGCCCTTGGCACACGTACCTTTGACACGAAGTTGCCCAATATGATATTGGCGGGAGAGGATGCGGGTGAGGGTAGGTCGAGGCACACGAGGAACACAATGCTATTGCTTCGAGACTCAAGTTGAAATGTAACGTTGCCTAGGTGTGCTCTTCCGGTTTATATCTGCGTGTGCAAGGTTCTAGGACCCGCAGCAGCGCATGCGTCAGCTAGCCAAGTGCTGCATCATGCTGATTGGATCCGATTCATTTTAACCAATCAGAATCTGATCAGAATCGACCCGAAAATTCTGCCAATTTTGCAAAAAAAGGGTAGGAACAGTGCCCTTCAGCAAGCCCTCAGCAAAGTCCTTCCTTCCTTCCAGAGGCCATCTCAAGCAGACCACCATCCCCCGGGCAGTGGCATCAAAGTCCTGTCACAGTGGGCACCAAAGACTGTCTAAGACTATTCACATCAATGCTTCCCGGCAATGCCATGTGCAATGCCATCACCCACCCTCGAAGGAAAAGAAACCCGCGACGCGCGGTGAGGGGGTACAAGTGGCATTTGCAAGCAATTGCCAGTAGTAATGTACCCCTGTTGGAACCCAAGGGGTATGTTGCTGCCCCACAACCTGCAACTCTATTGTGGTGAACTGCAAGCACAGCGTGGCCTGATAGGACCAGTTCCTGGTGCCACACGTGTGGCAGCCTTGGGGTCCCCAGGAGGAAATCCTGTTTCCCCCAGTGCCAACATTGTTCACCCAGGCTGACAGACTGCCATGGCAGGATCTGATCAGCAGTGGGACTGTTTCAGGTGATTCACACAGCTGCCAGGCCCACGATGACCTGAGGTTTGGCCTAGCTGGGCATGTGTCGCAAGCAGGGCCACCGTCCTATCAGGCGAGGTGTCAAAGCAAGCTGCTGCGCAACATGTGTGGTTGAACATATACCCATTTCTTTTCAATGATTTACACACTGGCCTGTCAAGAAACAAAAAGAACTTCGATGGTCAATAAAGGGACGACCAAGGAGTAATAAATTGCGATGGGATAATTTATGGGATAATTTCCAAACAGACAACTGAGCAAGAAGCTGATGCATGCCAGCCAACAACACAGCGTAAAACAAGTGCGCATTTCATGACTCATGAGTGTATACAATGCTCCGAGAGCTGCTAGGCGCAAGGATACACCTACCATAATGTTATAACAATGCCCAGTACTGCACAACCACCCGGCTATGTGTACATGCTGTTTCAGAGCTCCAATGTGACTTGGGTCCCACAGGCCAGGCACAAGGGCGCCGTAAAAGGCCTCCCTAACCCCCCCCGCAACCCCCAACTGGACCACGAGACGCACCTCAGGCACCCAGAATTGCACCAACTGCCGACGCATGACCACACCCCTCATCACGAGGAGCCAGTGCCCCATGCCCCATATACCGCCAGCATGCTTCCAACCCCCCTGCCGCTCGACATGCTGAATGAGCCCCTGGGATGCTGCCGAGTAGGATCCCAGTGTGTGAATTTGCCCAGCCAACACTGACCACATCCCCTCATCACCCAGAGGCTGTGTCATCATCTGATCCAAGCTCATGGACAGGTGCCAGCCCCCCACTTTGCCCCACTCTGCTCCCACCTCCATTACTGCTAGACATGCTTTGCCCCAAGCCCGTACTAGTGAACTGCAGTCCTGGGGATGCCCCCGAGAAGGATCCCGGAGATGCAATTCCAGTGTATTGGTACCCCAGGGATGGCGTCCCAGCAGAGTACGACCCCGGGGATCCCGAAAGCGACGCGTGGGGATCCAGGCTGTGCACTCGGAATCCCCCATCATCCACCACCTCTTGGAGGGCGTCTTGGAAGGGGTTGTCCCCCGCGCTGGGGGGCAGGTAGAAGGAGCGCTGGCGCGCCATGGACCCTAGGGTCAGCGGGCGCCGCATGGGGTTCCCTGCAGGAAGGTGGGGGAATGAGGAGGCATGTGCGTTTCAGCTTTGATGCCGCCAACCATGTCTGGGTATGCCTTGCTCCAGTTGAAAGGTCTTTTAAACATTTTATTCACGGGGGTTGCATACATGAATTTGGGAGGCACCAGGGTAAGGCGTGTAGCGCATGGCGAGGGAGTGCAAGGGGGATAATGGCCAAAAATGTGAGGAAATGGGGTAGAGTTTCCAACTAAACGACCTGGGTAGGTCATGCCATGCGGAGAACGAACGGATATATCGCGATATATTGCAAAGGGGTGGGCAGATAGAGCATCACAGACAAATTGGCCAGAGGGAAAGACATGCATGCACACCACATGCCCCCCTCCCCTGCTCCCCATCACCTCCTCACCTGCACTGGCTACGCTGCCGAGCCCCCCAGTTCCCGAGTCCCCACCCAGCCCCGCCCCATCCCAAGGATCATCCCCAATGATGTCGCCATCTGCGTTTCCCGACCCGCTGCGGAACATGATGCGCGATATGGTAGGCCACAGCCTGCCACCTGGCGGCCGCTGGGGGAGGTCGCCTATGCTGGATTGGGTGGTCAGCGAGCTGAAGGAGGCCTGCGGAGAGTTTAGGGCTTTCGGTTAGGGTCAAGGGTTTGTGTTTAGGGTTTGGGGTGGGGGGGGTCGCCTATGCTGGACTGGGTGGTCAGGGAGCTGAAGGAGGCCTGCGGGGATTTAGGGTTTTGGGTTAGGGCTTTGGTAAGAGTTACGGGTTTAGGGTGCCCATGCTGGATTGGGTGGTCAGGGAGCTGAAGGAGGCCTGCAGGGGGTTTAGGGTTTTAGGTTATGGCTTAGGTTAAGAGTTTAGGGTTCAGGGTAAACGGGAAATCGCCTATGGATTGGAGGATGGACTGGGTTGTGAGGGAGCTGAAGGAGTTCTGCAAGTCCCCCACTGCAATCCCACTCACCTCCACGACACTCCGCATTGACACGATGGGTATCCTGCTGACCGCAGTGGATGCCACATGCAGCTGTAGACAGACATGACTGCCTCCCTGGGTAGCCAGCCCAACGTTTCAGCTAGCACAGAGTCTTGACTAGGGCTTCACCTAGCGCAAGGTTTCAGCTAGCCCAAGATTTCAGCTGCCACTCACCTCCACGACACTCCTCATTGACATAATGGGTATCCTGCTAACCGCCGTTGATGGCCACATGCAGCTGTAGGCAGACATCACCGCAGCCAGCCTTAGGCCTTCCTCCCCTGCAGCCTTGAACATGGTTTCCTCCACCTTGGTCTGGGCAGCGGGGTCGTGGCTGTGGAACACTTGCACCACCGCGTGGAAGATGAGGCTGACCTGTGAGAGGGGAAGAGGGGGGGCTCTCTGAGGTGGGCATCCTTCCGCAAGCATGCGCATGCAACACCAACCCACACTAGAGATGATGATTGTATCACGTATTGTGATGAAGGCAAGGCACATTATCGACAGATGTTGCATACGATGTAGGGCTTAAGCAGTACATTGTGTATACAGTCCACACACATCCCTTTAGCTTTTTCTTTAAATTTTGAGAATAGGGTTTATGGGTTTGGGGTTTGGGGATAGGGTTTATGGGTCTAGACTTTGTACCGTGTAGAAGGATGTGCACACAGTTGACAGCAGCACCGTGGCCAGCATGACGTCGCAGTCAGGGGTGTCGGGGGGCATGGCCTCCAGGCTGGCACCCTCCACTAGGGCTTTCACCTGGTCACGCAGCTCGCACCACATGTCCAAAGCCCTGCGCAAGGGTATGTGGTTGAGTTGGTTTGCTTAGTGCGTTACAGCTTCGAAAACCAGAGAGCCATTTGCACAGCATTCTCAGATGCATTTGAACCTGAGAATGGTTGCTTGCCAAGGCCTGTCATTCACTTTACTCAGAATCACCCACTCATCCACATCGTCCGTACACCATGCAGGTAGCCCTAAATCACCCACATCCCCAGGTACCCCCTCTTTCTCCCGCCTCCCCACCCACCTGTCCACCGAAAGCGTCCTGCGCGCCACGTGGCTCAGCGCGTACAGCACCCTGTGCAGCGCATATCCCACGCCGCTCAGTTGGCTCGAGTAGGTGCGGGTGACTGCCGTTTGGGGCTCGTTGGATGCGTCCAGCACATACACCAGCAGCATGTAGATGTTGAGCAGGCGCCTGCGGTGGGACAGGTAGGGTGTTGGGACAAGGGAGAGGGTTTGTAGGTTGGATTAGGGTTTTGTGTGTGTCAACGTATTACATGCTACTGTGCCATTGTGCAACTGTGCTGAGAACATTGATTTCACAGCAAATTTCCAAAGCCTAGTGTTCCACCAACAGACTGCCCACCTCGCATTACAGCTCCCGCCCTCAACGGTTAGTTTATGAAGGACTAAAGCATCCGTTATACATGTTCGCATAGAGAGTATTATGAAATCACCTCACCCCGCTCCCAACACCATTCACCCTCACACCCCCCACTCCACCCCCCTCCACCCCCACCCCCACGCAAACCCCACCCCCCACCTGCACAGCTGCGTCATCTTGGGCGCGTCCCGCGTGGCAAAGCTGCTGCGCATGAAGTACACGTGGTACTCCTGGGCAGCCACAGCATTCAGGTCGTGCATCTTGCCGATCGCCTGCGCCACCACCATGCCCGTGCGCCACACCAGGTAGTAGTCGGTGGATATGACGCCCATGTTGTAGCGCAGGGCCTTCTTGCGCAGCTCGCGCTGCAGCTGGGGGGTGGCGTCCGTGAAGTAGGTGAGGCAGGTCTCCGCCATCAGCCCTGCGGGAGTTAGGGCTTAGGGTTTAGGTGAGGCAGGTCTCGGCCATGAGGCCTGCGGGATGGGGGGAGCAGGAGGCTAGCTGATAACCAGGGCATTCATTTGGGGATATTTGTGTATTTTTTACCCTGCAGGAGGGAAGAGCAAGAGGTTAGCTGACAACCTTGGGTGAATCGTTTGGGGATGTGCTGGTGTAAGTGTGCAACCTCCTTCTGTTCCATGGGCAAGCTGCTTGCAGCATGGTGCAGGATTGTCAAGCCCCAGCTCTCACTTTCTGCACAGGCATAAATGGTCCACCCCTGCCGGGCGTTAGGGTTTGCAAAAGATCTCTGTCAAGGCTTCCAGGGTTCCCAGCACTCACCCAGTTTCTGCAGGGTCATCGCCATCCCCTGCCGTATCTGCCCCCCCGCAGTCACGGGAAAAATGAGCCATGTGGTCAGCAGCACCAGCGCCACCCCAATGGAGACGGCCGCCAGGCGCCACAACCCTGCCTTAGGGTCTGCCTTGGCGTTGTCGTACCCCCCTACCACCAAAACGGGGATGACCAGCTCAATCACCACCCACATGTCCTCAAACTGGTCCCAGCGCAGGGATGAGGCCATGAGGGCAAATCCGGAGAGGCCCATGAAAACCACCGCGGCGATGGGCTGCGAGGGCACAGGGCTGTTTGAAGGGTTTTGTAGGGTTTAGGGGTGGGCGTTCAAAGATTTGGGGTTGTGCACACCACCGCCTGCAGGGATGAAGCCACAAGGTTGAAGGACCCTGCTGAAAGGTGGTGTGCAGGGAAACTGGTTGCTGCTGTACAGGTGGCCAACAGGCTTCCATGCTTTCTTTCACTTTTTCAGAGACTGACATTGCTGGGGTGGATGTCTTTGTGATGATCCATGTTGGCTAATATACAAAACCGACCCAACACGTGTCAACCCCAGCAAACTGCAAGGCTGTACTGTTAAAACCTGCTCCGCCACGCGGGCAAGGAGGGCCGTGCCTTACTCGGCCTGGGATGCCAACAATCCCCATATCTACACGGGGATCGACACAGGGACCTAAACAAATTCCCCAAGATTATTTCTAGCTTATTGCTGTGCCGTAGCCTTTCAGGCTAGCGGCCGCCGGTACCCCGCCGTCCGCTCGCCTTGTAAGGCACGCCAAAAGGAACGTGTCCTACTGAGCCGCCGCCCTCCCCCCCCCCCCCCGTCTCACCTTTCTGTATGTATCCCCCGTGGTGTTTGCATCAATGACCTCCATGAGCACCAGCATAGCCACCGCCCAGGCACCACCAACCACAAGCCCAATCACCTGCACAGAAAGGCACACCATACGGTAATGAATTATCCCACACAATAAGCTTCATATATTGAGAACTATTCTTATAAGACATGTTTGTTACTTATTTGTGGCGCTGCGACATGCTGACCCTGGAGTGCATTTGCATTTGTTTTTAATCATTATTACAAAAAATATAAGTTACAAAAATCTATATGTCACCATCAAGTCACTGGCTGCAGCATCATGGTGGCAGTGCGGTTTGTCCACATGAGGTGCTGGTCAAGGCTATGTGGGCAGTGTCAGCGCACAATCATCCGCCTCCCCCCCTTCCTCCTCGCCACCACCACCTCCATAGCCACCACCCCACCGACCACACGCCCCCCTCCCCACCCCCCACCTGCAGCAGCGAGCGCTTGACAATGGACCCCGCCCCCGGCTGCGTGATCATGATGACTGTGAAAGTGGTCCACACGGGGTACTTCTCAAGGCTCACGTAGGATGAGTCGTTCACCTGGAGCACGCAGCACACTAGCACAGCCACAGTCATCTGCGTAGGGGGGAAGGGGGGGTGTTAGTGGGGGCGGTGGGGGGTGGGCAAGCGGGGTAATTGTTTTGTGGGGTTTGTGCGTTGGGAGAAGGCGTGCAGAAAGGGAGGGGAGGGGAGGGGAAGCTAGAAAGGGTGGTGTGGGGGCATGGGTTTAACCCTCATATGTGGTGCACTTAATTTCCTGTGGATTCAGCAAATCCCGATGTGGTCATATGCATGCCTGTGTGCGGCCTATCACTGTGGTACTACGATATTGCAAATTTCACATTCCGTCAGGGATTTACTAGAGTTCCACCAGGGTTTTGTCGTGGTATTGATAGGGTTCGATCAGGGTTTTTCTGCACCTGCAGGCCCATGGAGATGGTGTCTTGTGTGTATCCTGTCTTTTCCTCAAACCACTCCATCCCCCGCTGCATCCAGTGGCTGTCGTGGATACCAAACCGCTTCCCCTGGTCCACCTGCAGGTTGGAAAACCCTAGTCAAACCCTAGTCAAACCCTATGGATCCTAGTTAATCCAGGTCCCCTGCTCGCCAGTAGATCTCGCATTCAAAAATGGTACGAACAATGCCAAGAACAAGCTGAGCAGTGCAAGCTTAAGCAATGCTGGCTGTACTCCTGAAATGCATGCCATGTCCTGACTGACAGTTACAACCTCAGTCCCACCACAACTCGGAAAGTGCAAAGCTAGTCTAAAGTGGGTTACTATTACTACTCACACAATATCATACTTCACTCCATGATTAACCACCCTACCTGCTTGTGCTTCTTGCCCACCAGCTTCCTCAGCAGCTTCTGCACCTTGGAAGACTTTTTCTTCTTGGCCCCCTTGGAAAGCTTTCGTGGCTCCCCGGGAGGTGGCTCAGGGGGTGAAATGTGCACATCTGAAGGGGGAGCGCATGCTGCGCTGCCATTGGCTGCCGGTCCATTGGTGGCTGGGATTGAACCTGGGACCTCTGCAGGGACTGAGATTGAACCTGGGACCTCCATGAGGATTGAATTTGGGGCCTCCGTCCTGTCCCCAGCCAGGGTTGAGAAAGGAGACGGGGGCGGGATGCGCGCTCCATCTGCATCGGCAGAACTGACCCCACCGCTGACGTGGCTGTCGGGTGAGTGGGCGAGGGCACCCGAGGAGGCCCGTGATTGGCCCTCGGCATCTGCCCCCACAGTGGGTGACAACCCCTCCCCTGCATCACCTTCAACACCACCCCTGCTCTCACCCACACCCACACCCACACCCACACCATCAGCCTCGGCCTCACCCCCATCCCCACCCTTGTCCCCACCATCGCCCCCCCGCCCCGCATCCCCAACGTCCACCTTCACATCCCCAGACTCCCCATCTCCCCCCTTAGCCCCAGGGGCAAACATCTGGTGCAGGTACCCGTCCAATTCGTGTCGAATGCGGTGCATTTGGCGGGCCCCCAGCTGCGCATTGCCCAGCTGGCGCAACCTGGAGCAATCCGAGCCCAGGAAGTGGGTTTGTGCCTTGAGCACATCCTCCATTGGCTGCTTCTTGGTGGCCTCCGGTACAACTTGGTACATGCGGCGGGTCTGGGAGGGGGAGGGGGTGAGAGGCTTAGTAGAGATAGGAGGGGTGGAGGTGGGGGGCCGGACTGGTTAGATGGAAGAGGTGTTTGCGTGCGTGCTTGAGGGTCAATTTGATAGGAGGTTGTGGCACGCACCAGGTTAATTGTGACAACAGCCATCAATATGAGCAAATCCCGCGCTAGCTGATCCCCGGGACCAGTGTTTGCGCCATGTTGGTTCAGGGGGTAGGGTTCATGGCACCGCCACGCCATGCCGCTCCAAGGATGTAGGGTTTGTGGCATTGCCATGCCATGCCATTCTATGCCAGGGGTTTAGGGGTTTACAGGTTTAGGGTGTTAGGGTTTGCGGCACGCACCAGGTTGTTTGTGACCAGCGTCATAGAAATGAGCATGTCCAGCGCCAGCTGGTCCCCGGGACTGGCTCCCGTCCCCGCACATGCACTTGCCTCCACCAGCACCGCCATGCCCTGCTCAAGGCTGGACATGTACTCCAATGCCCTGCAAAAATGGTCAACGTGGCGGAGGTGAGAATTTGTGCAGTACTTTAATTAAAACAACAGTGAATAACAGAATGATTGATGAACAGTGCCAACAATACCAAAAGAAAAATATTTTGTTTAATTTTGTTAGTCGCAAGCCCCCCTTGCATCATCACTATGCACCCCGGCCCTCCTTGTCCGTCTATTTACATAGTGACATGACTTCCAATAGTACTGCCCACCTGCTGAACTCGAATGCCCCCTCCACATAGTAACTGAGCGCGTACAGGCAGGCGTGCAGGCGCGTCCCCTTCACCACCGCTCGCCATGGCTGCAGCGCCCCCACCGACAGCTGCCCGGTCTGAATGGGGTACACCATTGAGGACAGGGAGTTCATGATGCCCCAGCACAGCTGATTCACCTTGTTGGCGCTCCTGCACAAGGGGGGAGGTGGGTGTGGGTGGGTGGGGGGAGGAGGGTGTGTTGCTAGGGGCTGCACAGGCAATGGTCCCATATAATGAAGGGGGGCTTCTTGTTATGGCCAGGACAGCATGCTTACATTGTTTGCAGTCTTTCCGCTTGCGATGTGCTGCAGTTGAGTGGCAGCATGTGTCGCTTGAAGGCAGGTTTGGCAATTTTGACCCTTAGGGTGTTTCCAGCGCCCGCCTACCTGGAGTTGAATGCGTGTGTTCGCCGGTACACATCCACCTCTGTCTTTGTGTGCTTCACCATCAGCCGGCAGCGCTCAATGCTGTCCAGCACCGAGTGCATGTGTGTGTGGAACTTGTTGATTGCATCCTCCAGGCCATCGTCAATGCCGTTCCACTGCGAATCGGTGCCGGTCACACCCTGCAGCCATGAAAATAGCACCCGTTATATATAAGGAACATCCTGATTGCATGGCCACACCTTAATTGCATCTGATGACACTGATCACATGCACCCAAATCGCCCACACCCATATCGATCGCATGGCTCTCATGATCACATGCACCCTGCCCCACCACATGCACCCCGTCCCACCCCCACCCACCTCCAGCTTCCCCTGCGCATCCGCCGGCAGGTGCAAAATGTGCGCCAGGATCTGGCTGCTATCCCCCATCTCCCGGATCTGCTGCGCAATCAGGCGCGTGGCCTGCCACCCACACGACACCGGGAACACCAGCCACGTGCACAGGAAGGCCACCACGATGGAGACGCTCACGATGGCCCACCAGTGCAGCATGCTCTCCGTGGCGATGGTGACCTCGTCGGTGCGGCTGGTGTTGAATGCGATGACTGCCGTGCTGACGGTGGCGATTGAAAAGCCCAGCTCGTATCGCCGAAAGCGGTAGCGGTTGATTGTGAGGACGAACACGAAGAGGGAGAGGTAGAAGGAGAGGAGGGCGCCCTGCGGAAGGGTTTTGGGGTAGGGTTTAGGGTTTAGTGATTGCAGCGCTAGAGTTTAGTGAGCGCAGAGGTCAAGAGGGAGGGGTAGTGGGATTGGAGTGCGCCATGCATCATCGTTTGGGGACTTGCAGCGGGGATTGACAGTGAGCAACAGTAACCAAGAATTACACTCAGCTGTCCCATGCCACAGACACGCCTGTATGCATCCTCATAAACCTTAAACCCCAAATGCTGAACCCAAAACCCTCCTGCCACCCACGCACGCACCTGAGACACCGTCACGTTCGTCTCAAAGCCAGTGGACGCATACACCAGCCACGACACCACCCACCCCAGCGCACCGCCCACCACCAGCCCAGCCAGGCGCAGCGCCAGGTCAGCAAACGCAATCCCCAGGCGCTGCTGCATCACCGCGGGGACCAGCGCCACCCCGTAGGCAGGCACGATGCTGGCGGGTGTGAAGGCCATGGCGTCCCACACGCTGGGTATTGCAAACAGGGCCACCAGGAGGGCCCAGGCCAAGGCGAGCTGCAAGGGGGATATGGGTTCAGAGTGTAGGATTTAGGGTTTACATGGTTGCAGAGGCATAGTCGTAGGGTCGTTGCATGATTGCTGCAGCAGAGCACAAACTTGGTGGTGGGTTGGTGGGTCCGATGCTGGAGGGCGGGAACGACGTTGCATGCGACAGGTTGAGGTCTGCTGTGCTCCAGGAGGAGTTGATTTAGATTCTAGGATCGCGATCTAGGGTTAAGGAGATGCGGTTTAAGGCCTGCTGTGCTCCTTCTTAGCTGCACACTGCCGATCCCGCTGTACTGCTTGGACGCATGCCCTGCTTGAACGCATGTAAATAAAGGGTACCGCCACACCTGGCTCGCTAAAGTACCGTTAGGATAGCGATAACCCTAGGGTACCGCTAGGGTATTGCTAGGGCACTGCCACACTATCCCCACCTGGCACCACGCCCGCAGGTGCTGCACCTGATACCCTATCTTGCTGCATAGCGCTACGGTACTGCTAGGGTACTGCTAGGGTATTTCATGGTACTGCTAGGGTACCGCCATACTATCCCCACCTTGCACCCTGCCCGCAGGTGCTGCTCCTGGAACCCCATCTTGTGCTAGGGTACTGCTAGGGTATCGCTAGGGTGTCGCTAGGGTACCGCCACGCTATCCTCACCTGGCAACCTGCTCGCAGGTGTTGCTCCTGGAACCCCAACCTGCTGCATAGCGCTGCTGCCTTGGTCTGCCACCAGGGCCTGTGGTTGAGGGTGGGCTCGGGGAAGGGGAGGGACTCGCCAAGGTCAACGCCCCCGCCTTCCCCTGGCTTGGCCCCATCCCCCACTTCAGGTGGTTCCATGCCTACCCCTTAGGGTTTAGGCTTTATCCTCCACAAATAAGGGCGGCAGGGTGGGGGCATAGCAAGCAGTGGGGTGGTACGCCTGCAAAAGGGGACGTAAGGGTGTTGGTGGCCACGCTGTGCTTATATTTATTAACCCTAAACCCTACACAGTGGGCGTATGGGTGTTGGTGGCCACGCTGTGCTTTTGATATCAGCCCTAAACCCTTCACGGTGGGCGTCAGGGTATTGGTGCACATGCTGTGCTTATGCTGCAGGGCATGAGACCAAGCACGTGTGGCACAGTCACAGATTGGCACTCCCTGCATTCCACTGCGTAAATTTATACCAGGTTGTGCAAGGTGCAGACTTGTGGGTTGTGGTGGAAAGTGCGCGCCGGATTTCGCAAGTTCGAACGAGCACGGACGCCAAAGGACAGGCCTGTGAGGGTTTGGGGGTGGTGTGGAGGGTGCAGGGAGGTTGCTGGGGGTGCCTCTTTACCTCGGCTGAGGAGGCCATTTATGAAAACAAGAAAGTGCAGCAGCTAAGTGCCAACATGCGTACCCCATGCAGCCCAACTGTGGTGCCGTCTGCGGCCTACAAACGCCTGGGGTTGGGCATCGAAATTGGTGGCATGCCCTATGCATGCATATGCACATTCGCACCAGGTGGGCTCCTGAAGCTGCGAGATCGGTGAGCTGAGTGAACGTGCACCTCGGCAACGTGAGCCAGGTAGCGTTGAGCAGCGCAGACGATGCAGTGGTGCTGCGAAGCCTTCGCCTCGGAAAAAGCTCCGGGCAAACGCCCTGCAAGTCGACAAAACAATCACCGATACGCTATCGATAGTGCCCCCAGGCTGACTGCACACCCAGCTTAGCTTGACCAAGGATGGCAACAACGCATGGACTAGGCCAAACAGTGCTGTGGGTTAGACAGCCTGTAGCAACGCACATGCATGCATATTCCCACCAAGCAGGGACCACCCCCACTGGTCCCCAGGCCTTTGTTTTGGTGAGGGAGACCCTTTCCCGCGAATCCCCAGCCAAAACCTGACATCACTTGACAGGTGGCTCGCGGGGAAAGGCCAATTTGGCCGCGGAAACTTCAGCGGGGCTGGCGATCCAGTCTTGCTGCAACCATCCACTGCTGTTTCAGCTCTACTGGACTCCTGTTATCCGTTGCACTGCCTACCCTGATGCCATAACGCCGTCAAGGTCTGTGACAATGGCATCCTGCAAGGTTGTACTCGTTGGGTGACCTGAATTGGCAACGGATTTGCCTCGTTGCTTGTCTGATTACGCCCCAGGGATTCCCTGATGCGTAGCTCTCACACGCCACCAGCGGCGTGGTCAGAGCGCACAGAGCCCACAGCACCCAGCCGTATGTCCTACACGGCTATCACACTAGAGCCCTGATTGGTATGGTCCATATATTTATGCTGTGTTGAGGGAAAAGCATAGCACCATGAGTCAGCCCAAGCAGGCGAGGCAGGTGAGGCTGTCAGAGCCTGATGAAATCATTAGGCGCCAGCAGGAGCGGCTGAGCAACAACTGCGAGGCGGCAGCACCGCCCACCGCCCTCCGGTGCGCCATCCCTGGCAGCGATGAGACGGTGCGTCAACCTTGCGTTGCATTTCATGTGGCCAGCTCTTGCCCCAGCGCCCGCGGTGCCACGTTTTTGAACCTGTGTGCAGGAGAGCACCACTCCAGAGGCGCCAATATACTACTCAGCTGGGTCATTGCCCATAGGCCGTGCGGCCTATACCGATTTGATGAAGAAGGTAAGGGATCTGTGGGCCAGCTGTATGCATCACATAGCACCCAGTTCCCTGTCGGCTGACGTCGCCTCTCTCTCTCTCTCCGGTACAGTGCGCCCCAAGTGAAGACCTGGACGACAAGTTTATCCCCAATACCACCAGTTTACCACTGGTAAGCGTGTGTTACAACGGGTGCAGCTTGTCTACCAATCCTGATCTGTTGCTGTAATGCATGTGGAACCGGTTGCAGGGGGTCAACCGGGAGCCGGCCTCGACATCCCTTAGCCAGAAAAACAAGCTGACGAAAGCGTTTGAAAAGGCAAAAGCACAGGTATGGACCCAGTAGCCTGAAATTGGGTGCCCCCTGATCTGGAATTTTGAAATCATTGGCCACCAGCAGCCTCTCTGACTGACTGAGGCTTCACCCAACAGGTTGATAGGGAACTCCACACGCTCTGCCGAGAGGCCACCGCACTCCTCAACTCACCCACTGCCAGCTTGCAAGACAACCAGCGGGAAATCATCCAACGGTGCGCGCACACTGAACATAGGGAAGCTGTTGAGGCACAGACTTGTGAGCCACCATGGGGCTAACTGTGCCTACCCTCCCCCCCACCGCAGGGTGATTGACCTGTCCACAACATGCTTGGCAGACGAGGCGCCCCTCTTCAAATATGCAGTGCAGGAGCGAGTGGACAGCTTGGAGGTAACTCTAGCCCTAACTAACCCAACGTGTGGCGGCTACACCGCCTGATTGCTGAGCCCATATCCACCCGCGCCACTCACACCGCACGAGTATGGGCGCGATGCAGGTCATACAAGAATCAATTACAACCCTATAGAACCGTTGTTATGTATGAATGTATAGGGTATACCCAAAGCACCTGAAAACCCTAAAGCACAAGGTCATGCACCGCCTGCCACAGCGCCTGACCCGCCCGCCGCACCCCCGTAGGAAATCCGCAGGCAGTGCAGCTCGGGCATCCACCGCACCTACGTCACGCGCGCGCTGTTCATCCTCACCCGCTGCAGCAGGCTGGTGGTCACCGAGCAGCCAAGCCCAGCGGGCCCGCCAGCGGTGTTTGCCACTCAGCCGCGCGGCAAGCAAAACAAATGGCGCAGGTGCGCACGGGGACGTCTGGTAAACCCTAGAGCATGAAGGGCAGGCCCAGCGCAGGTTCTTGGGATCCTGCAAAGCACTATTGCCTAAACCCTAATGGGGTAGCTGGGATGGCGGAAGTTGTTGGTGACCCATTAAACCCTACCAACTTGGTAAAAAGGAGGGTTTAATGGGTCACCATGCATCCTGCACGTGCAGCCAGATGTGCGGCTATTCGTCCGCATGCAGTGCCAAGCAGTTGTTAATCAGGCATATGAACCCCTAAACCATAAACCAACCCCTGAACCCACAACTAAGGGACATACTCGCGGCGCAGGTTCTCGGGTTTCCCCAACTACACGCAGAGCCGGAAGAAGGAGCGGCCGCTGCCCGAATCGCCCACCGCCTCGCCCATCTTCCGGTCAGTCACCGTGCCCTCCAGGTCCTTCAGGGAGGTGCTGCAGAGCATCCAGCAGATGAAGCTGTCTGACAGCAAGGCGCCGCAGCAGCTGAGCCCGCTGGCCGAGTCCCCCGGCAGCCCCTCGCAAGGTATGGTAGGCAGATGCTGCACATGGCGAATGCAGGGGTTGTGGCGGGTGGTTGTGTGCACAGCATGGCTGGCGAGGGTGGATGTGCGCGTGGCAAAACACTAGCTGCTGAGCGTGGGTTTGCATGGCCGTCCATGTGAACAACAGGTTGCATGCGCATTGGTTGCACTGCATTAGGGATGCCTCGAACAGGGGTAAGGTTGAGGATTTATTGGATGCACTGCAACATGGATGCCCCGCCGCCACATGCATGCATGCCACCGCACAGCTTGTGCGTTGGATGGTAACCGGAGGGTCGCAGTGCAGCATCGATACACATGCATGCCACTGCGCGGCCCCCATGGGCACCGCCATCCCCTCCCCATCTGCCCACTGCAGACAAAGGCTGTGATACAGTAGAAAACTGGAAAGAAATTGTTTGAAGTGAAGTAGAAACAATGTATATATAGTCATGGTCACCTCCTTGCCGCAGACTCCGACTCCATCCTGCCCCCCCTGTCAGCCACCCGGCCCACCACCAAGCCCTCCCCCCTGGGCCGACCCGTGGCCATCTCCCTTGAGCAGCAGCTGGATGAGGCCGCCACCGAGGGGGGCAGCAGCGGGCACAGCCACTCAGAGGGCGGGCACTCTGACTCCTCGCCCACCCACCACGCCACGCGCCGCAAGGGGCTGTTCTCCAAGATAAGGGGCAAGCTGCGCTCGATCGCAAAGGGGAAGTCCAGCTCCAAGCTGCATGTGCTGGGGCGCTTGGAGCTGGAGCGCGCGGGGTCGGGGTCGGTGGGCGAGGCGGCGGCGTCGGATGACGTCATGCCGGACTCGCCGTTCAGTGTGGGGACGGGGTCTGAGGATGTGGAGTCGCCCGTGCAGGGGCCGCCGCAGGACACGCCCTTTGCGGCGGCGTTCAGACGCCAGCGCATGCCGGCGGTAGGTGGAAACACATCATGTACTCAACCAGATTGGTCTGGCATGCGTCGGTGCTGTGCTGTGCAGCATTTCATTCAGTGCAATTTTTTACTGTGCTCGGCCATCTGTGTGCCATGGCATGCATATGTGCACCTTTGCGCTGAGCATGCCGTTTCCAGATCCTGGGCTGCACATGTCGCACCTGTGGACACATGATGTTACAGGTGGTGCACCTTGTAGCACATTCACTGCACATAATGCACCCCTCAGCCTACGCCATGCTCTCCTTAGCGAAGGCGCATGCATTAACCCTCCCCTCCCCTTCACCCCACCTTCTCCCCCCTGCAGCGCCAGTTTTCAGAGCCCCAGCTGCGGCGCTTGGTGGAGACCGCCGACTCGCCCAGCTCGCCCAAAACCATGTCGCGCGTGCCCTCCCTTCCCTCGCTCTCCGATGCCGTCTCCACCCCCCTGCGGGTGCCCTCCCGCCTGGGATTGCCCACCAGCCCCGGGAGCAGCAGCGGGGTGATGTCGCCCTGCGCGGCGGTGGTGTGCCGGATCTGTGAGGAGCGCATCCCGCAGGACATGCTTGAGCGCCACTCCACCATCTGCGCGGCGCTGGATGAGCTGATGGGGGAGCACCCGGGGGTGGATGCGCGGCTGACCATGTGCGTGGGGGGTGGCTGGTGGGGTGGGGTGTTGGAGTTGATGGCGGGGTTGGATTTATGAGGTGGAATTAGTGTGGGTGGGCATTGGTGAAACGGCAGGGAGTAGCCGTAATTTTTATGTATGGCATGTACATGGTGCATGAAGTTCATTACAGGCGAAAATGTACGTACATTGCATTGGGTAGGCCACATGGCAATGCATGCATGGGCTGCCTGTCACCTTCTCAGGGTGCCCCGCAACCCTAAATCCTTAACTCCAAACCCTGTGCATTCAGCACCATAAACCCTATCCCTGTGCATGCAGCATCGCCAACGCCATCGACGAGCAGGTCCCCCACGAGCCGCAGCAGGACTGGGAGCACGACCTGTGGAGCCTGTACGTGTGTGCGCGCACGGCAGCGGCGGCGCAGCCCGACGGGACCCCACGCCCCATCCACACATGCCAGGTGCGCACGGGGCAAACCACCCTGCATGCATCAATACCGCAGCTAGCGTACAATGTGCTTGTGAGGGCAAATTAGTCCACCCATGCACTTTCCTTGCACCATATGAATGGGGTTGCTTCTAGCACAAATACGGGGTCAATCGCTTAGTCCTGGAGAGAATTGGAACCTCTGCAGCACTACCACACCAAGCACCTCTACAGGAACAGGCAACTCCTGACTGCATTCCATGCATTCTGACTTTACACCATGCATGTTGACCTCCCCCCGGCCTCAACCCGCCCTCGCACCCCCCGCAGGAGGTCCAGCAGCAAATCCGCGCCCTCATGGCGCACCTGGAGACCTCTGCGCAGACCTTTGTGGACGTGGACGTGCTCAACTTTGCGCACCGGCTCCTGCGCCTGGTGGCGGAGAAGGTGGACGAGCTGCGCCTGGCATTCGGCAGCGGCACAGCCGGCCGGGGGTCGGAGGCAGGGTCCTCAGGCGGCTCAACACCCCTTGGCCCCGCTCCGCCACATGCCGCGCCAGCCGCGATTTGCATTGAGGACTTTGATATTCTCAAGCCGATCAGCCGCGGCGCGTTTGGGCGCGTGTATTTGGCCAAGAAGCGGGCCACCGGGGATTTGTTTGCCATCAAGGTCATGCGCAAGGCCGACCTGGTGCGCAAGAACATGGTGCAGAGCGTGCGCAACGAGCGCAACATTCTGGCCATGGCCAACAACCCCTTTGTGGTGAGTGCGGGGTATTGGGGTATTGGGGTTTTAAGGTTTAGTAACTAGGGTTTAGATGGTGGGTGCAATATTCTGGCCATGGCCAACAACCCCTTCGTGGTGAGTGCGGGGCGCACGGTTTTAGGGTTTAATCCCTAGGGTGTTTAGATGGTGGGGGCAACATACTGGCCATGGCCAACAACCCCTTTGTGGTGAGTGCGGGGTGCAGGGTTTTAAGGGTTCATAACTTGGGGTTAAGATGGGGAGTGCACACATGCTGGCGAGCTGTGGCAGGGCGGATGTGGTGCATGTGGTGGGCACATGTGCATGGTGCATGTGATGGTGAGCATGGTACGGTGCGCATGTTCATGATGCATGTGTATGGTGGGCTTGGGCGGGGGTGACACACCCTGCATTGGGCCCCTCATGCATGGATGAGGATTTGGGTGTGTATCACCATGCATGCATGCGCACCCTCACCATCTTGACACACCCTTTCATCATGCATGCATGCATCCATGCGCATCAACACATTGGTCCACCCTGCATGATGCATGCATGCGCTTACCCCCCCCCTTCCTTGCGCCACCTGGCCACATGCACCCCAACACACACACCTGCACAACAAAGGATCCGAAAACCTGACCGCCTAACCTACCCCCCAGGTCCGCTTCTACTACAGCTTCACCAGCCGCGAGAACCTGTACATCGTGATGGAGTACCTGAGCGGGGGGGACTGCTACTCCCTGCTGCGCATGATGGGCGCGCTGGACGAGGAGGTGGCGCGGCTTTACATCGCGGAGACCGTGCTGGCGCTGGAGTACTGCCACACGCAGGTTGGGAGATGGTGTGGGCAAGGGGGCGATGCATGTGTTTGCCCAATGCGCTGGTTGAAGACCAGGCTGGGCAATAGAAAAGTCAAATTCATAATGTCCAATGCGCATGCTCAAGACCAGGCTGTGTAGTATTGCATGTAAATCACAATCATCATCAGTTTGCTTGCTTGCGGCAGTAAGACAACAGTGGATTGAAATTTATTGAATTGAGAATAGAACCCCTGTTTTGCCACCCGCAGGGCATCATCCACCGCGACCTCAAGCCCGACAACCTGCTGGTGGGTGGCAATGGCCACGTCAAGCTCACAGACTTTGGACTATCGTGCTTCGGGGTGGTGGAGACCGACTTTGGCCCCGCGCCCATGGTGCTGGACACAGACAGCGGCACCAGCACGCCGCAGAGCGGCTCCGCGCCGACGTCGCCGCGCCGCATGTCGGCCGCCGCCGAGCGCGCCGAGTCGGCGCTGCGCATGTCGCGGTTCTCGGAGGACGGGCGCAAGCGGCTGCCGTCGCTGGTGTCGGAATCCTCGGAGCCCCTGTCCCCGACCTTGGGATCCCCAAAGCTGCGGCTGAGCAAGGAGGATCCCAAGCGCGCGGTGGGCACCCCCGACTACCTGGCCCCCGAGCTGCTGCTGGGGACCGGGCACGGTCCCGAGGCGGATTGGTGGTCCCTGGGAGCCATCCTGTATGAGTTCACGGTGGGGCGGCCGCCCTTCAGCGCCGATACCCCCGAGGAGATTTTTGACAACATCCTGGACCGGCGCATTGAGTGGCCCGGGGAGGAGGACATGTCTGCCGAGTGCAGGGACCTCATTGACAAGCTGCTCACCAACGACCCCATGCAGCGCCTGGGCCACAGGTGAGGAAACCCTACCAAAAGCCTTGCACAAACCCTGCGCATGTGCACCGCAAGCATGGCAGGTGCTTGCATGGCGGCCTGCGCAATACTGACCCCATGCAGCGCCTGGGCCACAGTCGAGGAACTCCTATCAAACCCACTAGCTTGATCACCATTCCCTTTTTAAGCAATTTAAATCCCTAGCCAGCATTGCGCATGATAATCCCTCCAAAATCCATGCACAAATATGGGCCACCCTTGCCCTAAACCCTGAATTTCCCCTGCCCAGGGGCGCCGGCGACATCAAGATGCACCCCTGGTTCGCCGGCATCGACTGGGCCACCCTTGCACGCACCAAGGCCGCCTTCATCCCCTCGCTGGACCACGAGGCCGACACCTCCTACTTCTTCCCCAAGCCGGTGTCCCAGATGTCAATGGCAATGGACATTGAGCCATCAAGCAGGTGCGGAGAACGCACGAAGCCCACAACCCTGAAGAAACCTACGCCATGTGCTTGCTCTAGGCTTGAATGCTTAAATTGACATCATGCTGAGAGTAGTCGTTGGGAAACATTCATTCGAATTTAGGACTACATCAATGAACCGTGAAAAGAGAAGGCAGGAAGAAAAAGAGTAATAAGAAAAACAAAACGCTTGCATCCTTCAGATGGCGCCATGATCAGCCCCCGCTCTAAACCACCTAAACCCTGCCCTAAACCCTCCATCCCCTTCCCCCAGGAGCGAGGACGGCGCCGTGCTGAGCCCGCGCCTCAGCTTCAGCCGCGGCGGCAGCAGCAACCTGAGCCTCAACCTGCACCGGGCCGCCTCCTCGCGCAGCTCCAAGTCCCTGTCCATGCTGGTGGGCAGGAGCACCAGCAGGGCGGCGCTGCAGTTTGAGGAGGCGGGGGGTGGGGGGGCCAGCGAGTGGGCCAGCGGGGCCTCCAGCCCCACGTGCAGCCATGCGTCCCTGCAGGTGGGTGGGGGTGGGGGGTGGGGATTGGGGGTAACAAGGTGGTGTGCATGGGCGTGGTCTTGGAGGTGGGGTGTGTGGGTGAATGGCCAGGGGGGGCAGTGGGGGGGGTGGCTTTTGGGTTGAGCAGGCATTAGGGCCAGGAGCTGGTGCAACACACCATCTCAGCTTGTGCAGCAGCAGCATTGGCAGCCTTTCTTGCATGTATCCTGGTCAGCACAATTCCAGACCAGGAGTGCATGGTGTGTCGATTGCACTTTGCACATGGCACACTCGGAAGGGTATGGCAGGGCCACAGTGCAACAAAAGTTACAACAAGCGTTAGGGGCTGACACCGCTTCCCTTTTTGCCGCAGGCCGAGGTCTCTGACCTGGGTACCCGCCCGGGCACAAGTGAAGCGCCCCGGGATGGCTTGCACGGCGACGCCGATCTTCAGGACATGCAGGATGGGGCCAGTGAGGCTGCTGCGGCTGGCTTTGGGTTTGCTGCCGGGGGCGGGTTTGGGTTCGCGGCCAGCGGTGGGTTTGGGTTTGAGAAGGGCGGCAGGGGGGGTGAGGAGGGCGACGGTGAAGGGGAGGAGTTTGACGGGGATGAGCTGGACCGCACCGACTTCTATGACTTCAGCTACAAGGTGAGCTGGAATGGAAGTGAGAAATAGATTGCGCAGCGCGTGTACAGTTTAGGGAGGGGCTAAGGGGCGGGTGTGCCTGGTACAAGCTTGAGCCACTGTGCCTGGATTATTACTATTACACTATTATTACAAACGTGGATTACTATTATTATATTTATCACTGTGCCTGGATTGCACCTGTGTAGTTACATGCCAGTGATCTCTTGCAGCAACATCATCATCATAGTGGCTGGAAAAGGGGGTTGTTACCAAAGACCGCAAGGCCAGATGGCGCATGGCTCTGACCTCCCCTTGCCCCCCTTGCGCAGAACGTCAACCTGCTTGCGGAGCACAACCTGGAGGCGCTGCGAAGAGCCTTTGCGCGCCAGGGCCAGTCCAACGCCGAGGAGGGCACCGAGGGCTTGGGGCAAGACTCGTTCAACGCCATCCCCGTGATACCGCCCGGCATGCTCGGCAGCTCGTCCGCGGCTGTCGCTGCGCCCACCTCTAATGTGGGGGGGTATGACAGGGATCTCCAGGCGGTGCACGACGCATTCCACTCCCCCCCCTCTGACGCGGCGCACGCGGCAAGTGTGGGCGGGTATGGCATGGCAGCCGCTTCCGGTGCAATGCCCCAGGCGGTCCACCACTCCCCCACCTCCGGCCTAGTGCATGAGGCGTTTTGCTCCCCCCTCAGGCCCAGCTTGGACCTGGATTTGGGCACTGCGCCTGGGCGATACAGCGTGGATGAGGTCCTGCCCACGCGCCTGCACCACATCCTGTCCAACGACAGCGAGGTGTCGCAGGGGGATGAGATGGCGGACCTCATGCGCACCATCTAGGCCGGACCTGGGGGAGAGAAAACCCTGTGCGGTGGCTGTGAAGACCCTAATCAGTGCGGCAAGATTGTGGGAGGTGGGTGGGGAGTGGGGTTGGATCAGGGGTGGTGTATATAAAGTATTGGTGTTGCAGGGTGTTGCGCTCTCTGGCGCAGGGTGGGCGGGATTTTAGGGGGTCCGACTTGATCGGTGATTAGGGTCAGTCGTCTGCAAGGGGCCCATTTTTTCGGTAGTGTTGAGCTGCAAGGCGCACTGTCATGCAATTGCGGGTAGCACACAACAGTTTTGATAGGAGCGACTGGTGTAGCACATGCTGCCCCATTGTATGGGGTTTGCAACGCATGCATGATTATAACTCAATGCAATTTTGGACGCCTCTTTTGGCGCAATGCTCTGCATTGAACGCCTGCACAGGCTGAGGCTTGCATATAGCATGTGGTGCCATGTGGGTGGAATTTATTGGTCAGTTGTGAGAGATACGCTTCAGGCAAAGTTGGGCCCAGGTGCCTAGCTTGCATTCCAGTCCACAACTGTCAGCTTTTTTTCTGTGTTTTGATGCTCCTTTTACCCTTAGGGTACATTTCGCGGTGGTGTCGTTTGGCCAACTGCCCAACAGCAGCTCAGATTATTTGAGTTACAGTATTCGAGTCAAAGCGGTCACAGAAATTCCTTTCCTGTTCACTAATTGACAGACAGACAGACAGACATAGACTGACAGGAATCTGAGAGGACATACTGAAAGTGTTGCGATTGCCACAAACGTGTTTTGGAAAACTGCAGCATATTTGTGTGCACTCGAGCTTGTGAGGTACAGACAACTAGACTACTTGATTCTTGTCAAGGACTTTGTAACTACTCTGCTCCTAGCACTGTATATACTGGCTGGCTGTGTAACATCTAGGTAGCTGGTTTACTGAGCCTACAACTAGCGTTTCAATGGCAAGTTGTGCTGTTGTAATACACAGCTTCTTCACAACGTGTCACGTCATGTGTACAGCGGCTGCTCCACCAATGTGAATGCCCCTTCAGCAGTTGCGGAGGGTGTTTGCTGAGCGATGAGGTCAAGTGTGGCTACTTCACGCACACAGCATTGCAGCCACCACAATAGTTGGCCGTGCATGTCGTCCCTGTGAGGCAGGTGGTGTAGATGCAGGGGTCCACGAGGCAGTTGTAGATTGCCACGCCTTTGGGGCACCCGCACGTTGGGGCACAGCTGTTGCAGCGGTCAGGAGAGCAGACCTGCCCAAAGGGGCACTGGTGGCTGGCACAGGTGGTTGCCTTGGTGCAGTTCTTGGGTGACAGCTTGGTTTTGGAGCAGACACAAGTGGGCTTGCAGTCGTTGCATGAGGATATGGCGCACGTCTGGCCCTTGGCACACTTCCAGGACTTGGGGCAGGACTTCTTGGTGCAGAGCTTGGGGGTGTTGCCGTTAGGGCACTTGCAGCTTGGGGCACACTGCTTGCGCGGGTCTTCCACGCACTTGACCCCTTCGCCGCCAATGCACTTGACTGTCGCGCACCTTTGGTTTGTGCAGGTGCTTATATCTGCAGCAAGTGTGGCGTTAGCAAAGCAAAGTATTGGCTCTAGCAAAGCGGCTTGCCATCGTGGCAACAAGCACTTGGGTTTTCCGACAAGTGCCCACCAGGCATACTAGTACTGTCAGTTGCTTGGCTTGGGGCACAAATTTGTGGCGAGCAAAAATGGTAGCGGACTAGTAGCTCAGTACACAGGAGGAAAACACCGATGGCAATGTTCGTGTTCCGCCTGGTGGCATCATCAGCGACACGTAGTGGCACACCCCACACTAGGATCTGGTCAGCAGTATCGTGGAACTAGGTGCAAGACCCACCTGGCGTCAGCTGACGCAGCAGCTCGCGGGCTGACCTGCGAGAGCCAAGTTGCAAATGTCACCATGCCACAAGTGGGCAAGTACCTTAGGGAATTAATCTCAGGGGCCCTTTTCAACGCATCACGGGCCTGTTCAGCATATCACAAGGAAAACAAGTGAAACACACCTGTGGAGCTCGGTTGCTTCGATCGTCTCGTGTTCTGCCCCATCAACCATGGTTTGCTGGCAGCTGACTTGGGAGAGCGCCAGCACCAACAGGGCAACAAACGCGAGAAGCTGCATCCTTGCCATGGCTGTACTTGGTGTTTTAGACAGCATATATTGAGACCTTTTAAAGCAAGCACCACGAGCGAGTGCGCACAACTCGGCGTCGATAAGACCGAGGAATGAACGAAGGCGATATTCCCCCTCTAGAGGAAAAGACTGGACCTGACGAAGTCTGTTCTACCTAAATACTTGCAACGTGTCAATGCCCGTCCACTGGTATCTTGCAACGTGGAGATGGGTTTGACTGTTGTTGGGCAATGGATACTGTACTTGTTGCCAACTGGCACAAAGGCCAACTGGCACGAAGGCACCCAGTGCCCGTGCCCACTTATGCATGCAAATAGAATGCATGCACTTTCCGTTCGGCAGGCAACCAGCCAAAGGCTGCGCTCTCAACCATCACAAGCTTAAAGTCAGCAACGTTCCTTTTCCTCCGTGTCAAGTGGTAGTGCTTTCCAGTGCAGTATCTGACGAACTTCACAAGCATAACAACCACTTTGCATTCCATTTCACACAAACACCCACTTGTTAAACAGAAATAGCACTCCTTGCTCTACCTGATAATCCTTAGAATACTGGATTTGTGCTACAACCAGTGCTAACAAGCATCTGCCCCTGGTTGAACCGTCACCAACCTTGCAGGGTTGTTTGAGTGTTTGGAAACACTTGGTCTTGCAATGGGTGACTTGGCCACCAACCTTCGCTCAAAGTATGAGCAGGTTTGCCCGGATTGCCAAGGCACAGAGTTTGTCGAGGACCACTCACAGGGTGACCTCATCTGCATGGTGAGCACATATGCATGCACGACACACGCATGCATATACAAAACCAGAGGACGGCACTGCTGGGTTCCAGTTGCTTGCCTGCGCCCCAGAAGTGTCTTTTGGGACTCTGGTGGTTTTCCAACAAATTGAAACAGCGTCCACCAAGTTGTTTGGTGGTGCAGAGCTGTGGGCTTGTGGTGGAGGCACACGGCATTGATGAGCGCTCTGAGTGGAGAACGTTCAGCGACTCGGTAAGGGGCCATACCCGCTCCCACAATACCATACTGCCAATGAAAATTTAAATCATTATACAAAGGATGTTACCTGGGACAGAAACCTACTGTATGCTTCCAATGAGTCAGTCACATGCTGCGGTTGGTAAGGGGTTGCATACCTGTTCCCAAGGGTACCATGCTTCCCCTCACATATACAAGTCACACTATATGTCTGGAGTATATGCCGGGGTCAGTGCTGCCTGGAATGTGCTGCCTGGAATGGGCGGCAGAACAAGTAAGGCATCTCTGCGTGTCCGGGCTCAGCTGCCTGATACCAACCCACCCCCTACCCACCCCTCCCACCCTAGGACAAGCAGGGTGCGGACCCCAACCGCGTGGGAGGCCCCACCAACCACCTCCTCAGCGACGGGGGCCTGTCCACCACCATCGCGGTGGGCAAGGGGAGCGACCAAGCGCTGGCCAAAAACCTGAGCCGGCTCCATGCGAGGGACAGCAATGCCGACAGAACGCTGCTCAACGCCTTCCGGCAGATAGCGCAGCTGTGTGACAAGCTTGGGCTGGTGGGCATGATCAAGGACCACGCCAACGAGCTGTACAAGCAGGTGAGGGGTGCATGGAGGCGGTGCCATAGGTATTGGTGCAACGGCGCTGGGTGCCCTTGTGGCAGCAGTGTTAACGAAGGCGATGGTCAGGCCCGAGCCTGTGCAGGAGGTGTGCCATTGACGTTATGAATACAAGATTAATAAAAAGAAAATTGCTTTTATTCATATTTTGGTTTAATTAGACGGCTGGTATAGGGTAAGGGTAGCATGGCATTGGGATTGTGCACGCATATGCGGGCGGTGCAAAGGGGCATGCAAATGACGTGCACAAGAGAGGCAGACAGTGCAGGCACCATGCCAGCTGAGGTGTAAGCAAGTTTATGGCTGTACAAAGGGCATGCTAATGGGGTGTACAAGCTAGTGGATAAGGCCAATGACACGTGCTCCTTCACTAAGCGCAAGGTTCTTGCCGCCTCTTTAAACGCCCTGCGCTCGCCCCCTCTCACATCCCGTGCTTCACTTACCTTGCCAGGTGTCGGACCAAAAGGCTGTCAAGCAACGGCAGAGCTCGGCTGTGTTTGCCGCAGTGGTCTACATCGCCTGCAGGCAGGTGGGTCATTGCCTGTTTAGGGTACGGCGTTGGCGGAGGTACTCTGTATTGTTTGCAGGTAGCGGGAAAATAACAGGAATGATTAGTAACGGGTATTCTAGTCGACATGCAAAGGCAAACATAATATTAGTGTTATGCAGTTTGCAGTGGCAGGCAGGCTTCGGTGCCGTGTGCATAGGGTGCTGGCCCATCTATGACGTCTGGCCCTAAAACCCTAATCCTACACCCTACAGGAGGGTATGCCGCGCACCTTCAAGGAGATCACGGCAGTGCTCCCCGACGCCTCCAAGGTTGAGGTTGGACGGGTGTACAAGAGCATCGTGCAGGAGCTGGAGCTGGGGGCGATGGGCACGATACACGCGGCCAACTACATGGTGCGGGGATTATGTGTGTGGGGGGGGGTGGGGCATGGAGTGGGGAGGGGAGGAGGGGAAGGGGCATGTCCAAGGGGTGGTGAATATGGGCTTTGTGTTGTGCGAGGGAAATATTTATATCGGGGCAGACGTGTGTCAAAGGGTGCATCCATGGGGTGTAACCTGTATGACTTGTATACGCAACGAGTTGCAGTCATGCTGCCACCAGCATGGCATTTCTCGTATGTTACAATGCACGACTCATTTTGAATTTCCCAGCCTGCCTCACCCCTCCCCGTTCCTCCCCCTAGGGCCGCACCATCTCCCATTTTACAGCCTACCTAAACCCTAAACCCTAATCCCTTCCCTCCCCTCCAGGGCCGCTTCTGCTCCCACCTTGGGCTAAACCAGCAGGACAGGCGAGCGGCAACCGAAATGGCAAACACCGCATGCCCAAAGGTGCGGGATTGCATTACCTGTGGGATATCCTGTGGCATCACCTGTGGGATATCCTGTGGCATTACCTGTGGCAATACCTGTGGCATTACCTGTGGGATACTGGGGGAAATGGCGGGATTGGGGAATATGTGGCAGGGCTTAGATCAGTAGCGCGGGACGAGGGTCTAGGGTGTAGGATTGTCCACTCCAATGCCGTCGTCCAGTTGCACAGGCTTCATGGAACCTTTCCCAAGGCACCTCTGGGCAATGGACAGTGGGCTCATTCCATCTAGGGTCTACCGTAGTAAAGCTCCTTTGTCCCTCTACCCCTAGACCCTCTAGTAGACCTTTACCTTCTACCTAGGCAGTAGGGATTAAGGATCTAGGGTTGAGGGTTTCTCACCCCCTTGTGCAGGACGGGCAGCGCGTGGGGCCCATGGTGAAGCCCTGGGATGGGAAGAGTCCCCTGTCAATTGCCGCAGCCATCATCTACATGGTCTCGCTGCTGCCCTCGGTGAGCCACACATTGGGGAAGAAAAATATATTGTGAATTATAAGAATGTTGATATATTAAGATATTGTCCAATTTATCATTGAAATGGGATTGAATCGAAATTCAAGCCACACCATGTTAGGTACACATGCCATCAGTGCTGCCAATTTCACGGCAACTGGTGATGTGTGTGCCTGATCACCACTGCTGTTTTGTTGCCATGAGTGTGCTCCATGCCTGCCACCTGCGGGGTTGCAATCATGCCAGTGTGGTTTTAAATTGTGAAGTAAATTGTGAAGTTCATCCTATAATGGCTGCTGTGCTTATGTGCCCCACTAGCATGGCGTGGTGCTGTGTGTAGGCCAGTGCGCATCCTGTCATCTCCGAGATTGCGGTTGTGGCGGGAGTAGCGGAGGGCACCATCAAGTCAACGTACCGAGACATCCACGGAGACGCGGTATGTGGGGGGAATGGGGAGGGCAGTGCAAGGGGTCGCTATGTAACTCGTATGATGCCCATGTCACCCCACATTTAGGTGGCAGCGCCACGTGCTTACATGAAGGGTGAAGGTTCTGTCTTTGCCTCTACATTCTTCTAGGGTTTTTCTTGATTCCTGATTATGGTTCTGTGTACTGTTTGTGGGTTGATCAGGCTGTTGCATCGTGTTTGAGCACCCAGTTCACACAACAAGCCTTTCTGAAAGCCCTAAATCATGCCCCATGCAGGCGCAGCTTGTTCCCTCCTGGTTTGCCAAGGGGGGCGATGTTGCGGCGCTGCCAACATTATGACAAGAGGCCAGCCAGGTACCCTAGCGACCCAGCCAGTATTGCCAAAACCACCAAGGGTCAATGTCAACTGACGACAGTGCAGCATGGCATGGCCAAGGGCCGAACCAATTGCTGCAGTTATGGAGGAGGCCAGGGCTGAGCCGGCAGGATGGCAGGGACACAGTGCACGCAAGGACCCACAGCTGTAGCATTATCATATTGATACGTGAGAGCAAGCAGCAAACATGACGTCGGCGTAGCCGGAGGGTACTACCACGTGCTCACGCAGTGTGCCGAGACCGCCGTGGCAGCCCTTCTCGTAGCCATGGGTTCAACTTGAACTACCATCAAGGGTAAACTTGAACATACCTCCAAGTTGGCGCACACGCTAAATGCAACCCAGTCATCTTACACAGTTTATGTCATATTTCAATATTCAATATGTGCAATTTGCGAAAGGTGGATGCATGCACCAATATAGTAATATTATAAATGGGAAGATTCGATACCAGAAGCCCTGCCATATTTTCATGAACAGTATTTAGCAGCAGCAGTATTTTACTCCGGTGTTGATTTGAAACGGTTGAATCGTTGATGCAGCCTGGCCCAGGCCTCCGGAGGCCCCCAACTCCCCCCGTGTGCGGTCCCTTTCTGCCTTTTCTTTCTCTACTGTGGTGTTGCAGAATGCATGCAGACTCAGTGTCAAATGGGTTACAAGTCATGCAAGTCGGACCTGCATGCTGCAGCCAATGGACATGTACTACCTAAAGCAAAATTACTCACAGCAGCAATTGCAATGTACCTACCAACAAAACCACAGTTGCCTGAAAAGCTATGAATTATCAGATGGCTTGCCAGCGGTGACCAGCACATCACATGTGTCCTGTAACATTTGCTGCAATAATTTGAAGCAGGGTAAGGGCAACTTGGCACCATCCCAGACGCATGTAGCCATCCCGGGCTGTCCCAAAGGCCCCATCAATTTGATCAAATAATGACCCTGGCCAGTGGGTCCACGCTGACTAGGCAGCGCCCAATGTTGGTAGTTCTCAGGCCACTGATGCACGCAATGCTCAATTGATAACTTGGTTGCACTGCCCCACTAGTAGGGCATGGGTTGGCGCCACCCTAGCAGGCCAGGCGGTTGCTGCTAAGCGTGCCATTGCCTGCCGAGCGAAACTGTACCCATACCCCAAAATAAAATCTGCACTCCCCTCCTCCCATTGCAACACATTCCCATCTCCAGTGACGCCAGAAAATAAGGAGCATCAGGCATCGTCACCTCCCCTGCCACCTACTCCCGCTCCCCTACGCATGGTCCCCATTGGCCTCCCCGACCGCCTCCGCCCCACCCCCCACGTGCCGCTGGAGGAAGGAGGGCGCGCGGGCAGCCAGAGCGGGCCGGTTGCGCAGAAACTTGTTGAACATCGTTTCTTGCGGCTTGGACTCGGCTGCCAGCTGCGGCGCCAGGCGGACCAGCTGGGCCACGATGGCGGCAAAGGAGGGGCGGCTGAATGGCTCGGGGTCAAAGATAGTCTCTATGAGCGCGGCCAGGGATGGGTGGATGTCTGTGGGGATGGGCGGGCGCAGCTGGTCGTCCCCAACTGCGATGGCCACCTGCAGGATGGAAAGTGGGGGTGGGGCGGTGCCATGCATGCTTGGAAACCACAACTAATTGACGTCATGAGACATGGTTCATGGATAGCATACGTTATGATTCAAAACCGATGCCATCAGCCAATTATAATTGAATGTCTGATCTGCTGCTCATCCAGCCAATGCACGCGGTGCGGCAGCATTGACCCCTCACCTGCACCGGGGTGAGGTAGCAGCCATCATAGGGGTGCCGCTGCGTCAGCACCTCCAGCAGCACCACCCCAAAGGAGTAGACGTCGGTGCGCGTGCTGTACAGGTCGTGGCGGATCATCTCCGGCGACATGTAGTAGTAGGTGCCCGTCTCCCCCGTAAGCGAGGCGTAGCAGTCGGGCGTCAAGCGGCGCGCCAGGCCCATGTCTGCCACCCGCGCGTGCCCGCATGCGTCGATGAACACGTTGCTGGGCTTGAGGTCGCGGTGCACGATGGGCGGGTCGCACTCCTCCAGCGCCTGGCAAGCGGGAATGGCGTCAGGGGGTGCTGGGGATTTGAGAAGGTGTGCATATGTGGGGGCATGGGGTACGATTGGGCCAAGATGGGGTGCTGAGATTGCACATGGCTGGGTGGAGGGGGGCTGCCACATGCATGCCAGTAGTGCATACATCGTGGAGGAAAGCTTAGCGATTGTGACCGCGCTGCAATATCACCAGGTACATGTGTTCAAAACAGATGGAAATTACCTTAATCAAAACGAAAAATGTGGGCAGATTGATGTAAGCCACTTGCCCTCCCACCTGCCCATGCAACTGCCCACCCATGTCGTTACCTGCCAGGTGCAGAATCAATAGTGCCACCTTCCCTTGCAACTCCCCATGCACCTGCTCCTCATCCCTTCATTGAGCAATGTCATGCACGCACACCATCCATGCCCATGCACCCCCCCCTCCCGCACCTGCATGCCCTTTGCCACATCCAGCGCGATCTGCAGCTTTGCCTCCAGGCTGCGGTGCGTGGGCCAGCGGATGCCGTTGCGGCTGGCCCCGTACAGCCACTGGGTGAGCGTGCCCCCTGCCAGGTACTCACACAGCAGCCAGCAGTGCTGGGGAGGCGACAAGCACGCGCCTGGACATGCACAGTTGCACTTCAGTTGCCGCAGGTGGGGTGCAGCCAGCAGCAGTGCCCACACGTCATGCATTCTTATTTTGCCCAAGCTGCTGCGAAGTGCTACCCTCAGATAATTTGTGTCAGTCAGGCCCCTCTGATGCAAGTATGCCATTATGGGAGCACATGGGCACGTGGGCAGGGTTCCCTAGGCTACCACCAACCATAAAATTGACAGCGACACAAATGTCAAGCCAGCCTATCATCTGGCATGCACAGCAGGGACTGCGATCAGGCAGGAAAGGGGGTGGAGGAGCTGTCCGCCTGATGGGCTGTGTGTGAGGGTGAGGTGGGAATGTGGTTGAGATGGTTCAGGTTGGGGAGGGGCTGATATGCGTTGCACAGCCTGGGAGGTCATGACGCGGGATGGCACACCGTGTGCCATTTTCAGTGGGACTTTGCGGCGTACCGTAGAAGGTCATTATGTTTGGGTGGCGCACTGTGGCCAGCACCTCCACCTCCCTCAGGAAGCTCTGCGCCTCGTCAGCGCTGCCTATGCGCACCACCTTCACCGCCACGCCTGCCCCCCGCCACGTGGACAGGAAGGTGCTGCCAAAGGTGCCCTCGCCAAGCAGCTCACCCAGCACAACCTACGCAGGGTTGCGAGGACTTCATATACATTATCCTTATATGCATGGTGGTCAACGAGCGGGCAGAAAGCACTAGCAAAGCGACCAGCCAGGCTTGGTGCATGGTGTGCAATTCATGGCTGTCTCGTGCAAGCGTTGCAGGCGGTGCAAGATGGCATCTTGCATGTGGCTCGCTGGGTGTACCTCTTGTGGGTTGACCAGCCACCCTGCTGCGTTGCCCAGCTGCTGCAGCCGCTTCCACTGGGGGTTGCTGTCCCAGTCGGTTGTTTCAGCTGCAAAGCAAGTTGTGGTTGTAAGCCAGAGATCCCAACTCGCTAATAGTATGTGACAGCATGCGAACCGGGAGAAGGACCTGTACCTTGCCCATTTGCCGGAGGTGGCACCTGAAGTAGTTCATCCACTTCTAGTTGCTGGGTGTCATCTGAGGTTCCCGCGGCCTGCACAGCCAATGCCCAGTTGTATGTGGACCCTTGCACTGATGAAGTAGGGTATTTGCTGACAGAAAAACCACAGACTGCACACACCTGCTGGGAGTTCTTGCGCCGCTCTAGGGTCAAGAGGTGCAGGAGCTGCTTGATGTGTTTCTCATAGTCCTGCTTCTCTTGCGTGAGCTGGTCAATATCGGTAGACAGCTTCTCAACCTCCTCGTTCAGGTGCTTGTTCACTTGGTACGCAGCATCAAGCGAGATCTCCAGCTCCTCAACCCTGCAAGGCATGTACTCATTGGCACGTCCAGCAGGAGCAATGCCTTGGAAGAAGTGGGTGTTGCCACGAACGAGGTGGGCTCCTGTGCAACCTTTCACCTGTTCTTCAGGTCTACCACCGAGGGAGACCCCAGGTTTGGCCGCCTGATCATACTGTGTCGCCGTACAGAATAATGGTTACTGGTCACTGGTGACTGGTCCTAGAATGGTGGCCCTTTGCAGCTCTGCTTTTTGCACCGCACGATACGACATGAGACTTGACCCTCAAACGTGTAGCATATATGTTACGCAAAGCAGGGCTGCTGTGGTTAAACCAGCTGAGTTCCACGTTCTTCAATACGCTTCTCGGAATGCAGCTAGCAAATTCAAACTTGATGGCATCCGCCAACGCTATAGACTCACACCAGACGAAGGTCTACGTCTGCTGCTATAACAGAGCATTACTGGACAATTACTCGTGTGGGTACCTTGTTTAAAGGCACAATACTTGGTTCTTGTAGCCTTTTGCCACTTTTGCAACGTTCCACCAAGTCTGCTCGCTATGAATTTTCCCGCGCTATCAAGCCTTCTGGCAAACGACAAGATACAACTGCAAGGCGCAGACACGGGCTTTCTCGCGTGCATGCATAACTACTCCCTCTTGTATACGTCCCTCTATTGGTTGCAGTAGGTTGGTAAGCGTAGTACAGCACCTTGGTATGCATGCAAACAACGCCCATCGCACCACCTCGCATCTTTAACTATAGGTTTGCGCCCTGTTCAGCCCTGTTGAGAAACAACTTAGTTATTTCAAACAGCCCAGGTTGACTGCTGTGCGATAACATCAGTAATCATCGGCTCAGTCCTTGGCTGTTTCTTTGGCGCAAGTACACTACCTTTTGCAACCACCGTTTTAAGACAGCCCACTTAGCTGTTGGCAACAAGGGCCCCCCAAAATGTCTACCAAGGTGGTGATCAAGTGGAGTGGGAAGGAGTTTGAGTTTGAGGTGTCGCCGGAGGAAGACACGCTGGAGTCACTCAAGCGCAAGATTGAGGGAGAAACACAGGTGCAACCAAAACGCCAAAAGCTGCTCGGTGTCAAGACAAAGGCAGGGAAAATGGCCACAGATGACGCTCTGATCAAGGACCTGGCGTTAAAGCCTGGACAGAAGCTGATGATGATGGGGTAAGGCCCCTATCATGGCCTACACTCCCCAGCACTATTTGCACATACTCTCAAAACTGGACCATTTGCGGTATAAGTAGTACATATCTGAAGTAAAGCAACACACTGGATCCTCTGCAGGACCCCAGAGGCAGAGATTGAGGCTTCAGAGAAGCAGGCAGAGGTGGCACCGCACGTGCAGGACGACTTTGACATACAAGAAGGGGAGCTGCAGGAAGTAGATGTGAAGGACAGGGGAGAGAACCAGGTACTGCTGCTGTCAAACCTCTGACTCCTCCAAGTAGCTCAGGTAAACCAAGCACGGGCTGTGTTGCCACCCTTGCAGAGGCCCTTGCAGAGTTAAGTAGTGAACGTGCACTCCAGCAGGCTCGGCATTGTAGTCAGGTTGGTATCCAAGTTGGTGTGCATGCTGGGTGTAGGAGAAGCTACGGCGTCGGATAGCCAGCGTCAACGTCAAGGTGCTCAACCCTCCCAGGGCAGGCAAGAAGTGCCTGGTCCTGGATATCGATTACACGCTCTTTGACCTGGGGTCCTCTGCGGAGCGGCCTGAGGAGCTGGCAAGGCCCCACCTGCATGAGTTCCTGACAGCTGTGTATGCGCACTACGACATCATCATCTGGAGCGCCACCAGCATGAAATGGGTGAGCCGCACCCTGGGGCAGGGTTTAGGGTTTAGGGCTTGAGGCAATTCCATACAGCATGGGCCATTGACGCCCACTGATCAGTGACCAAATGCCAGCATGCAGTGTTCAAAGCGCGTTGCCTGGAATGCGCCAACTGCATTAACGCGTGCATGAGCAGATGCAGATTCGACATGGCTGCCGCACAGCTGGAACCCTACTGATTCAGCCCCATGGTGGTGTGCCAGGTTGACGTGAAGATGAAGGAGCTGGGGGTGACCACCCATCCCCAGTACAAAATCACGTTCATGCTGGACCACATGGCCATGATGACGGTGCAAACGCAGAAATACGGTGAGCATGGTGGTCCAACATGTGCATGTTGACAAGCCATGTCACCCGTGGTCGCCTGTAGCTACACAGTGCATTACGAATCAGGGCGTGGTCATGTAAGGTAGGCTGCTCAGGCTGGTCTGCATGCTCACATGCCCCATGTCTAGCGCACTGCCAGCATTGCATGCACAGGTGCACAATCACTAGCCATCAGATTTTGAACAATATCGCGGGTTAGTGCCCTTTGGTTACAGCACCCCTGCTGTCATTTCATGCGGCGGGGGGCTAGGCTTGCCTCCCACTCCCAGCTTGTCTACCACACCGCACTGAACCCTCATACCATGTCCCCCCCCAGGCGTGTTTGACTGCAAGCCCCTGGCCTTCATCTGGGGCAAGTTCCCCGACTTCTACAACGAGCACAACACCATCATGTTTGATGACCTGCGCCGCAACTACGTGATGAACAAGCAGAACGGGCTGGTCATCCGCCCCTACCGCAAGGCGCACACCAACCACGCCACAGACAGGGAGCTGCTGCTGCTCAAGGTACAGCACATTCCTTAAGAGGAAACGAATTATTAAAGTGTTGTACGAAAGAGAGTTATAAATATAGACTGAACATGTATACCGGTATTAATTTAGCGGCAGGGAGGCAGCATCTATACAACTGTGTTGCTCCACTTGTATAGGGGCTCACCGCAACCTTGCTACGCGGTGCCAAACTTGGTCTGAAGCTTGGTGGCTGCAACAGTGTGTCTGCACTTCTCACTCCACTCGGCCTATCCCCTTCTAGCTAGCCAATGAAAATCGACTCTGGGTCCAACCCATCCCTCACCAACATCTTTGTTTTCCAGCACTACCTGCTGCGCATCGCTCCCCTGGAGTCGCTCTCGGGACTCAAGCACAGGAAGTGGGAGTCCTATGTGGCCGAGGAGATCCGGAGGATGCCCTCGTCATCATGATGGGGCGGATCCCATTGCAGGGAAATGGTGGATGCCATTGCAGTGGGGGGTGGGTGTGGGATGGCCCTGGATGTGTGGGGTGCTTTAGAGTGTGTGTGAGATGGGGCCTGGGTAGTGGGGCAACGGGCGATGTATGGGGCTCTAGGCTCGGCGGTGCGGCTCAAGACTGTTGATGTAAGTGTGGTGTGGTGGCCAGCTCGAGTTCTTTAGCATCTCTGGGTTGTGCAAAACGGTTTTAGCTAATTGTCAATTTATTAGACCTGTTTATTGAAAGGAAATTTAATCCCACTTCTAGACCATTTTCAGTTGCCACATTTAGAATGACCTTGCTTAGACTGCATTTTGTTAACTCCGGAAACAGTGCACGATATGCCAGACTGTGCGACATTGCAACTTGCCCTGCACCTGCATGTATGAGCGCACCAACTTGACCAGTCACATGCAGGTGCGTTTACGGTACCGCCAACCATATAGACCAGATGCGTGCATGGGCTGCACCGCTGCTGTTGTGTCAAGATGGTGTGCACAAGTGCTTTCCAAAAATCATGGGTAACTCCACTAATACCCCTTCAATGCCAGAAGAAAGAAAGAAAGAAACAAAACGCCCCCACACACGGCAGCACACCACAACCAGCAATGTTGAAAAACACAGACAAGCCGGGCAGCAACCAGTGGTGTGGGTAAGAAGGGCATAGCCCCTAAGCATAGCCCCGATTAATGTCTGTCAGTGTAAGAATCACGGGGAGCAAAGAACGAGCCAGAGTCCTGCTGCATCTTGATCTTTTGTTTTGCGAACCAACATTGGTGACTGATGCTTGCACTGCAGCAGCTTTAAATTTGGGACAGTCTTCAAGCTTTAAGGCTTGACCTTCAGTTTTAAGGGTTGACCTTCAGCTTTAAGGCTTACCCTAACTTTAAGGCGTAATAGCCAGTAAATTTAGGCCCCAACTTACTGTACCCTCCATTTTGGATGATCAAAGGTTGACCAGGCTGATCACTGATCAATTAGTGCTTTGATCACCAGTCTGAATACGTATTTTTAGTGACAGTTTGAAGTTGAATAAATGGTCTCTGATATGCAACCATAGTTTCAACGTCACACCATGTTGCAACAGCATTTGCGCAAGTGGCCTGGCTGTAGGTGTGAGGGTGTCGTAACCCCGCAAACCCATATGCATGCATAGAAACCACATGCATGCATTGTGACACAACACGACTTCCCAGCCCCTTGATTCACAACGTACTGGTATAACAGAGAGGACGTATGTACTAAAACACACAAAAGTGCGGTGTCTCAACGCGTTCACAAACACAGAGAGCTTTTCCGTCTTCTCTCGAGTTACTGGCCCAGGAGGTGAGCCTATCAACTCTATCAGGCCTTCTTGCCCTACCAGTTCAAGGCACATTCCGGCTGCCTTAAATGGAAACCCGGTACCCGCAAAGTAGTGGGCCGGCGTGTGGTCAGTGACCTTGACAGGCGCCCTGGTTGATCCTTTGAACTTCACAGAGGCATACCGGGCCACTGTGCCCACCCAGAGCCTGTGGGCCAGAGGCCATACCATGCACCTCTACCGGTGATGGGGCACGTGAAAGGCACCAGGCCCAGCTGATGCACGGCCAGCCACAACCCCCCTCCAGCAGCAGCAGCAGATCCCCACCAGTGGGTCCCTGATAACCCCCACCCCCCACCACCACCACCCACCGCCAGCATGGCAGAGCCACCGGCATCTACCCCGGTGGTACGCCCTCCACCAGCCACCCACCCCACGCCCCTCCCCACGACCTCACTGTCCACCTCCTTCCCCACCTACCACCGCACCCCCTCCACTGCCAACGGCGCACCCCCCCACCCCCGCCCCCCTACCTCCGCAACCCCCACCAGCCACCACATGCCCCACTTCCAGCAGCACCGGCCACACCCTGTGTTCCAGGGCTTGCAGCACATGGCCACTGCCTCGTTCCAGTTGGCGCATAACCAAGCCATGGCGCGATTGGCGTTGTCTACAGGGGTGCCGACCGCATCGGGTGAGTTGCCATTATTGGCTGTGCAAGTTGCCACATGCTCTCTTTGCAGGTACACCTGTGATGCGTGTGCGCTGGTGCATGCGGTCGCTGGCAACAAACCCTTCGCTCCCTGGAATGCGAACCCCAAAACCCTTCGGTTCCCTGGCGTGCGCCGTTGGGTTGAGACAAGTCCTCCTGCCGCATGCCTTTCTAGGGCAAAATGTTTGTTATCGACAAAATAGGCACAATATTCTCAGATATCTTGCCAAAAAATGCATATAACGAGGAGGAATATGGAATCGATTCAGGGCGGCCGGGCAGCCTCCACGCCCCCTCAGGCTCCACCACCACCACCACCACCACCTCTGCTGCCCGCAAGGTGAAAAACACCCGGGGGCCTGCCCTGCATCGCGACGACCTGAGCACCAAGGCGCAGAATATGCGTGCGCTGGATATGCTGAGCCGCATCAAGCAGACGGTGGCTCCGGTGATGCACCTGCAGCCAGAGGCCATCATGGGGCAGGTGGGGACTTGAATCTCGAAGGGTCGTAGGTAAACCCTGAGGTAAACCCTAGGGTGCTGCACCTGCAGCCAGAGGCCATCATGGCGCATGTGGGACTTGAACTCTAAAGGGTGGTAGATAACCCCTGGGGATGTCGGATAAACCCTGCGGTGCTGCACCTGCAGCAAGAGGCCATCATGGCGCAGGTGAGTCGGAACCCTGAGGGTCTTGGATAACCTCTAGGGTGCTGACTAAACCCTTATGGTCTTGACGGAAGTATGACTGGATTTAAGGGTCGCAGGAAAATGCTAGGGTGCTGACAAAAATGGTGCCCTTCCTGCTTCCCTTGCTCAAAATGAGTATTTTGGCCAAGGCGTTTATTCAATGGGTGGCCGATCGACCCTGTGATTGTTGCAGCCCGACCGCTTGGTGATGGCGCTGCTTGGCGGGGGAGAGGCGGACTGTGCGTGGGCGCTCAACGCGCTGGGCATGCTGTCTGCCAACCCCAAGTATGACCATATGCTGGCCGGTGTGAGTGGCCTGCTGCCTGCGCTCATTGAGGTGCGCTGATTAGGGTTCATGTGAAGGGTTTTCGGGGTCGTGGGGCAGACGTTATGGGCCATGATGGGGTGCTAAAGGCATGCAGTTTGTTCACCCAAGGATGCCAGCATTACTTACCGCAGCACATGAAAACGAGATCATGGGTACTATCCGAGAAATACGTATGCAACTGACTGACTGTCGCATGGCTGCACCCCCCACAGGTGGTGGTGCGGGGCCTGCAATCCCCACAGGCATTGGAGTACACCTTGGATGATGACATGGCACTTGGCCCCCCCTCCAAGCGCCAGCGCTCGGCGCCACCTGGCGCCCCCCAGGGCTGGTGGTGGGAGCGGGAGGAGGGGTTGTTTGCGGAGCCAAGGGGGGTGGGGGGGAGGGGCACTCAGGCTGTGTGCGCATCCAGTGTGATCAGGTGAGACCCTAGGATGGGGTTTGAGTTGGAGGGGGTCCCGTCTCATGTGCTGCCCCTGAGCATGCGCCAATGTAATGCATTGCATTGCATGGTCAAATCCCTAAACCTAAACGAACCCAAGACCCTAATTCATTGCATTGGTAATTTCTCTCCCTGTCCCATGCCAGGCAACACGTACCGCCACCGCATCCCCTGAGGCACCCAACCCATGCACTGATCTCCCCTCCCACACCCCACCCTCACCCTCCTCCTGCCCCTACAGAAACCTCTCCTTCCTCCCCGCACTGCAACCCACCCTGGCCAACCCCGAGTCCATCCGGCCCATCGCATCCGCCTTTGCCGCATGGCAGTCCGACCCCACCCAAGCAGCCACCGAGGCCCTGCTCAACCTCACCGAGGCCCTGGGAAATGTGGCGCATTTGGCGAGATTGCAAGGGGAGCACGAGGCGATGTGGGGGGGCTTGCTGACGGGGCTCATGGCCGCTACCCGGGAGGACCTGGCGCCAGTCGTGCTGCGCAGTAGTGCCACAGGTGGGTACAGGGTGGTGGGGTGTTTGGAAGGGTTTTTGTAGGGTTTTGGATGGGGATTTTGAGGGTGGATAGGCACGATTGCATTTGTGTCCAGGTGGGACGCATCCACCAGAATTAGCTACAGTGCGCTAACATGAATAAAATTTAATCGAGTGAAAAGCTTTTATTCAGGCGAATCCCGGCGTAACCCAGCTGACAGTACTTGTTCCTGACCTACAGCCACACTGGTTGCCCTGGCCCGGCGCCCCAACTGCGAAGCCTTCTGCCGCCACCTGGCATCCACTGGCCAGCCACATGGCCAATCGCCTGGTCAATCACATGGGAAGCCACATGGGCAATCGAATGGTTCCGCCTGGCTGTGGGACCTCACCCAGCTGCTGTGCATGAGCCTGGAGGGTGCAAAAGAGGAGGTGCTCCGGTGCCTGGCGGGGGAGGCGGGCACTGTGGAACATCTTCCCCCGGGTGGCGGCAGCGCTGAGGGGAGGGAGTGTGCCGCGGTGGTGCTACAGGCGGAGACGTGTGGGGGGGCGGTCAAGGTGGGGGTGGTTAGGTCGCGTGCCTGGTGTGCAATCATGTTCCATCAGCACATGTGGAGCGATGGGGAAGGTTGGGGAAATGATTTACACTGGTGTGGTTATGTTGCGTCACCTCATGGGGAGCTGCGCCTGGGTGGGGGAGTTGGTACATTATGTGGTCTGTATCCAATCATTTTTACCCAGCTTTTGTACCTGCCGGGTACAAAATACACAGGTAACATCCCTTCAAAACATGCACCCTCCCCCTTGCCCAGGCGCTTGCCGAGCTGTGTGAGTACCTGGACGAGCGCCACCTGTCAGCACTCGCGTGCCAGCCTGGCCTCATCCCAACAGTAGTGGCCATGGTGACGGGCGACCACCCGCGCCCCCCCGCCCTGCAGCGCCACTTCACATCCCTCCCCCCTGCCGCCGTGGCCCCAGTGGAGGCCTACGTGAGGGCGGTGCAGGCGCCATGCGGGCGCCACGCGGCGGCCACGCTGCAGTGGCTGATGCATGTGAGCGTCGACCCTAAACCCTAACCATGCAGCTGATATGGATCCCATGAACATGCATGCCTTGTGCTGATGGTACCTGACACAAGGAGTACATGTCAAGGACTCCAAATCATTGCAAGGCTTCACAAATCAAAGGTGTCATTACACCTTGTAATTACAAACCATAGTGCCTTTTATGGCCTACGTACATAAACCTCTCCCTCTGTCTCCCCTTCTGCCCTGGTCCTGACACTCCCCTCCCTTCCTCCCCTGCCCGCCAGTCCCCCGCCGGCCGCACGCGCATCTTCCCCTACGAGTCACGCATGGCAGTGGCCGCCATGTGCGACCTGCCTGCCACCGAGGGCCTGGCGCGCCTGCTGCACAGCCTAACACGCGCGCGCAGTGCAGCGCCGCAGGCGAGCTGATGTGGTGGTGTTCACCATCACCTGCTGACGGCGATGCCCACAGGAGTGCCGCAGCAACAGCAAGAAGGCAGGCTGGCCAATTGTGGGGCGCGCGCCACCTCTTCAGAGGATCCACCATCTGATTCAGGGGTGCACTACCTGACCTGACCATCAGCGGGCTGCACCATCAACCCGGGTCCCTGCCACACTTGCAGCAGTAGCGCCGCAACAGCAGGCTGCTCAAACACCATGAGCCATGCTGTAAGCCTTTATGATTGAAAGAGTTCGCATGCGTGCACAGCACTATTTTGTGCTAACAATGTACATCAAGAAATTTTCAAGGCGGCCGTCAGCTGAGGACTCCGATGTGTTACTGACTTGACAAGTTACAATGACATTGTACGAGTTAAAATTGTATTGATAATCCGTACTGACGTCAACATTACAGGGCGGAGTGCCGCTTGAATGGTCATTTGATGATCATAATGTGCCGCTTGGCAAGCATGTTGTCTTGCCAGCAACCTTCAAAATATGCTTGATCAATGACCTCAACATAGCACGTGCGCACAGCACGTCACTTCAGACTCTTGACATAAACAGCATCGCTTCAGACTATTTACCAAGTACTACAATGATTGCTGAGGCGCAACGAGCATATGCATACAGCGACTGAAATCGCAAACACTTGCACGATGCAGGCCGTGCTACCTTGGCAGCAAACTCCCCCAATGTGCATCCCTCCCCGACACAGATACAACCTCCACATCTTGCACCCCTTCAACAACTGCCATGCACAGGCTGCCAATAAATGTCTTGTCCTATGGGTGTGTGCGGAGCCCACCACCCACACACACACATTACCCCCTCAGTACAAAGAAAGAAAGGAAGGGGAAGCACATGAGCGGAGTACACAAGAGGCTTCAGCAACCCCCTGTCACCCCACCAATGCAACAGCACCACCAGGGAGGCATCTCCACACCACCGCAGGTCCCCCACCGCCCCACAGACCCCCCCCTCAGTACACGCGGGGCTTTGGCGGCACAAACTCCATCTCGCTGTCCAGCGGCTGCATGTGCACGGGGCGGTAGTCAATCTTCACCTTGTTGCTCTCGCCCGCATCCAAGTCGATCCACCCAAGCGTGTGCTTCATCCACTCCCCGTCCTCGCGGTTGGGGAAGTCCTCGCGCGCGTGGGCCCCGCGGCTCTCCTTGCGCTGCTCGGCGCTGTGCATCGTCACCGCGGCGTTCACCAGCAGGTTCTCGAGCTCCAGGGTCTCCAGGAGGTCTGTGTTCCAAACCAGGCCGCGATCCGAGATGCCCACGTCCTTGATCATGCCCACCGCGTCGTCGATGAGGTTGCAGCCCTCGGCGAGGGTCTCCTGCGTGCGGAACACTGCCGCATTGTTCTGCATCACGCGCTGCATGGTCTTGCGGATCTGCGCCGTGGACAGGTTGCCGGCGGCGGTGCGGTACTTCTCCAGCCGCGCGATCGCGTCCTCGCCGGCGTTGGGCGGCAGCGGCTTGTGCGGGGAATTTGGCTTGACCACCTCGGCGGCCCGCAGCGCGCACGCGCGCCCGAACACCACGATGTCCAGCAGCGAGTTTGCCCCCAGCCTGTTGGCTCCGTGCACCGACGCGCAGGCGGCCTCGCCCGCGGCCATGAGGCCCGGAACCACCGCATCGGGGTTGCTGTCCATGGGGCGCACCACCTCCCCGTGGTAGTTGGTGGGAATGCCGCCCATGTTGTAGTGCACCGTGGGCAGCACGGGGATGGGCTCCTTGGTCACGTCCACGCCGGCGAAGATGGCGGCGGTCTCAGAAATGCCTGCGGGGAGGGGTTTGACAATCAGTAAGTTGATTGAAGTGATACTAATTTAATCGAATGTAAATGCTATTACAACCTGATCATTAAATTATATTGGTAGATTGCAGAGTCCATGCATGTGCTTAGGGGGTAATATTTCCCGCAGCGTCGTTTGAGGAATGCCAAGTAGCGCGATGGGTTTTATACTGGGCAGTGAATGTACTGAGCTGGAAACCTTAAACCCTAAATTCCCAACCCTACATGAGCACGAGCCATGAAACCATTAGACATTGCATACGCATGCATGCCATTCAGGAGCTGAAACTCAAGCAGCACCTGACACCCAGTCACCCACCCTAGAATCTGCGCACCCTGACACTCAATGTGGCATGCATGCATTAATCACAGCCAAACTGAGCAACCAACCAAGGCCCAGCTATCCCCCACTCACCCGGCAGCCTCTCCGCCAGCAGCTCCGGTGGCAGGTGGTTGAGGTGCAGGAAGAGGTGGTCCTTCTCGGGCCCCACACCGCGCCCCTCGCGAATCTCCATGGTCATGGATCGGGACACAACGTCGCGTGAGGCGAGGTCCATGGCGGTTGGGGCGTACCGCTCCATGAAGCGCTCACCCTGCGGGGGGGAGGGTGGGGTTTAAGGGGAGTGGGGAGGTGATGGGAGGGGAGCATATGGGTAGCATGCTGAAACCGTTGGTGTAGTTGGTGTTGTGCTGGCGGGTGCAATGGTATGCGCATGCGGGGCAGGGCACACAATGGTCAGCCACTGCCTCTGCACCACTTGGCTTCTTGCATTTCCAGTATGACCCACATGCACCAGTGGGATAAAAGGTGGGCATCTCCCTATTTAATTGCAGGGAATGCTCCCCTCAATGGTCCAACATGATGCAATATGATCCCATACGATGCGATCCAATCAAAGGGATACCAGGCAGGCCCCGCACCTCACTGTTCCTGAGGACACCCCCCTCCCCTCGCGACCCCTCGGTGATGAGGCACCCTGCACCGTAGATGCCCGTGGGGTGGAACTGCACAAACTCCAAGTCCTGCAGGGGAAGACCTGCACGCGCCGCCATGGCGTTGCCATCCCCGGTGCACGTGTGTGCTGACGTGGCGGAAAAGTATGCCCTGCCGTAGCCGCCGGTGGCCAGGATGGTTTGGTGCGACCTGCAGGAGAACCCGGGGGCAAGGAAATGTCAATTACCGCCCTTGCTGCATGGCAGGGGTGCGATGACTGTGCCCAGGGTTCTATTTAATGGGACCTGCACCAGTGGATCAGGAGAGACCTTGCGATGGGGCTGGTGCTTGGCGCTGGGGTTAATGCACCCTGCCTGGGGCATGCGTACATTGTTATGGCACAATTGGTTGCTGCAAACTTTCATTATATTTTAATCCACCATAACGATATGACAGTAGCTTGGTACTCGCTGGGAGGCCATTTTTTGTCTTTGATGTGTATTGAATTCGTTGACTGACCTGAACCTGTGGATGGTCCCGTCCTCCATGCACATGGCCATCACGCCGCGGCACGCGCCGTCGGCATCCATGATCAGGTCCAGCGCAAAGTACTCCACAAAGAACTGCACGTCATGCTTCATGGCCATGCCGTACAGCGTGTGCAGCATGGCGTGCCCCGTCCTGTCGGCGGCTGCACAGCACCGGTTGGCCTGCCCCCCCTTGCCAAAGTCCAGTGACTGGCCTCCAAACGCCCGCTGGTAGATCTTGCCGTCCTCTGTGCGCGAGAAGGGCAGGCCATAGTTCTCAAGCTCTATGACAGCCTTGGGAGCCTCCCTGCAGGTAGGGGGGAGGAAGGTATTTGTATTGTGCCATATGGTGGAACCAGACGAGAGTACCTGACGCATTGTTTGGAGTTGCTAGCAATCACTTCGAGGAAAAACGAGTTACAGGATCCTCTGGTGTGCAATGCAAATGAAAAATTGGCCCTCACCTGCACATGTACTGGATTGCGTCCTGGTCCCCCAGCCAGTCGCTCCCCTTGATGGTGTCATAGGCATGCCACCTCCAGTCATCCACCGACATGTTGCCCAAGGCCGCGTTGATGCCTCCCTGGGCGGCCACGGTGTGTGACCGCGTGGGGAACAGCTTGGTTATGCACCTGTGGGTGGAAAAAACTCCAGTAGAACACACGTTCCAAAAGATGGGATAAGCACTGCCACAACAGAGCCCAGTGTTGCTTGCTTGTGCAAGTCTGGGTGGTGCTTAGTGGTGCACGCTTGTGCAGGATCGACGCTGTTCTGTCATGAACGCCTGTAGTTAACCAAAGTGCAGGCCGGGACTGCACCCCTGGTTGAAACAGTGTGGACCATACATATGGGGGAGGGCACATACCTGCCATGCTGCTGGTGTAAATGCACTATCAGCAAGTTAATATGCGTGAAAACCGACATTGCTAGCACTGTCCAACACAATCATCACCACAGTACACGGCTCGGCTGGTCAATCAATGCCAAAACTCTGATGGGCGATTCTGCAAAGCCCAGCCCCTCGGACTGACATTCCAACCAATCCAAACGGGCTGTGTGGCGCATATGCTCTGTTTGTGGCCCATATGTTGTCACTTGGCCATATAACGTGCCGATGCATACAGATTTCACTAGAGCTTTTGGACTCACGCTGTATTGAGGCCGGCCTCTGAGCACCCCACAGCAGCCCTCAGCCCCGCCCCTCCCGCCCCAACCACGATGGCATCGTACGTGTGGTCGATAATGGGGTACGACTGCCCAGTTGTTCCAAAGCACCTGTGTGCATCCTTGCTGCCCAGGGCCCTCAGCAGTTTGCTGACTGGGTCCCCTACCGCCCTTCGAAACATTGTGCGCCAATGATGCCAGACAAATCTAGATTACCACCGCCGATGCTCACGGCTGCTGGTTAAAAACTTGCAGCATCGGTTGTGCTGGACGAAACGCTGTGTTGAGGGCGGAAATAAGCGGCATCGGACTGCCCATCGTGGCTTTGTGACTAACGTGAACCAGGGCTCGTCTCGTGAACGTGGCCCTTCTTGCTTCTGGGGGGGTAATATACCACGCAACGGGAATGGAATACATAAATCCCCGGGACGAAGCGAACAGCAAAACGTGAGAGTAGTCTCAAACCATTGTACAAGAGCCCTTGTTCCGCGTTGAAGCCTCTGCCACTTTTTAAACAGAACTAGTCCACGCACCCTTCCACCCACTTGACACCGCGGCGTGGCCACGATCGGTGAGATGCTTGCACTCATGCATGCATGCATGTGCGAAACAGCATCCAAGAAGACCGTCACAGGAACTAGCTCTCAACAACACATAAACCACGTGAAGTGCGTGCATTGACCATTTCTGCGGTTCCGAACGTTGAAAAGCGAGACCAAATCGTACAGTTAGACTCAACGGCCAACTCGGCGCTACGTAGCACGGTGAAAGCTTGTCTACCCACTAGTGAACTGTCACAAAAAGGTACGAGTCTCTGCGTTCGATACACGCAAAGACTTCCCGCTTTCATTGCTCACTCTCTGCACGGTTGGAAACTGTCAGCTAGGCTTGCGACCAGTACACGCATCTATCCAAGACAGGCTACTTATATTGAACGTCACCTCCACATGGCTATGTCACATAGTGTATGAAGCTTGAACGTGTGCCACACCCTCGAGTTTAATAACCCACCTTACATCCGCTGGTGTTCTAGGCGGATCTTGGATCTATCAAATCATGCATGCCTGCAAAACGAGCACTTCTGAAGTGCGGGGTGTCCCAACTTGATGGTTGTCCAGTATTGAATCTGCTGACGCCACGAAACTGTATCCTTTTGGGTGGTCAGAGTTCTGACACATACTTCAGCACGTTCAATCCATGTCGTGTTGCTGCCGGCATGCATATGGGGCCCGTGCTCTAAACCACGCGAACGCAGCTTCTAACCAACTTGCCCCAACCCCTGCAGGCGGTGCTCACCTGCCTGTCCCGGAACACCCACTGCCTGGTCCAATAAATGGCAATGGACCAGCCTTCAGCACCTGACTGGGCCCAGCTGCCTATACTGGGGCTGATAGTGGAGGAGGCAGGGGCGGGAGCAGGCCCCACCATGCGTGCAGTATGCACCGCCTGGCGCACTGTAGTTGACAGCTGCACCACCAGCCTGCACACCCGGGCAGGGGTGCTGGTGCCCATCCCAAGCACAGGAGGCATGCTGCACCTGGGCCAGCGCTTTCCCCACCTGCGGCACCTGACCATTGCGCAGGAGTGGGCAGACAGCGCAGCCTACTCAAGCAGCCTGGAAGCGCTCCAGTCCTGCAGCGGGTTGCGCAGCTTGTGCTTCAAGCGGGTGGTGACTGCTCGTGGGTATGACCACCTGTGGCAGCTCACCAACCTGACAGCGCTACAGCTTTTGGGGACTCGGGGCCTGCCCAGAGAGCCAGGTTCTATCGGCGGCCTATCCACAATGGCCCAGCTGCAGGCGCTGAGCATCTCCCGAGTGCTCCCCAACCAGTTCCCCATCTTCCCCGTCCTCGCTCCCCTCACCTCCCTCACCTCCCTTGCGCTCTTTGACATGACAGTGGAGGGTGGTCCAGGAGCGGATGGTGCAAAGCTACTGTCACGACTCACCAGGCTGCAACACCTGCAGCTTGTGGCGGGTATCACCATCAGCGTGGTGCCCGACTTTCTGAGCTGCCTCACAGCGCTGGAGGACCTCTATCTGACCATTCTGGAGGAAACCAACGATGGCATGGACAGTGACGAGGAAGAGCCCAACAATCATGCTGACATGCGCATGGAGCGCGCCGTTGCCATCATCACAGCCCACCTCACGCGCCTCACCAATTTGGCGCTGTTTGAGGAAGTCAGGGACCTCCAGGACCCATCCGAGATTGCGCCGTGGGACTGTGCCGCCCTTCAGCGCCTGTCCACCCTGCCACGCCTGCGCCACCTCCAGGGGCCAATATGGGCGATGTTTGAGGGGGACACCATGGCTCGGGTGGGCACATTTCCTCACCTAACCAGACTAGGAACAGACAGGGAGGTGGTGCTGACTGCGGGTGCTTTGGAGCACCTGCCAAGGGTCATGCCTGGCCTCAAGGCAATGGAATGGTCCTCGTATGTACCAGATGCAGAGGCAGGGGGGCAGCTGACGGAGCTGACGGGACTGGAGCTTCTGTGCGTGCGGCAAGCCAACAACGACCCCATTGACTACTTGGCAAGCCTCACGGCGCTCACCTTCCTTTCTTTTGCTTCACACAGCGAGTGCGATGGGCCAGTGCCACTGGTGCAGCTTGCCCAGCTCACCAACCTACGCCACCTGGCGGTTGAGTCCTTGTTCGACCCTCGGCGCGGCGGTGAAACCCTTGCAGCCATCACCAATACCCTAACGCAGCTGACGCACCTGGCACATGGCAGTGGCACTCTGTATGGGGTGAAAGATCGCGTGCAAGCCAACGCAGCCGTCATGCAGCTGACCCGCCTCCAGCACCTGGCTGAGTGCCAGCTCAGTGAATTGGTCACCCTCATGCCGGGGCTGGTGCCCACACTGGAGCAGCTCACTGGCCTCACATCCCTGGGGCTCCATGACATCCCAGACTGGTTTGAAACCCACGACGTGGTCAAGCCCCGCTGCATGTACACCTCCCTGGCGCGACTCACCCGCCTGCGCAGCCTACAAATCACAGGATCATGCATCGAGCCCCCACAGGGCTTTGATGCCATGACAGCGCTGACGGGCCTGGAGCGCCTGCAGTTGAGCAGGGACTTCGTACCGACAGCAGGCAGCTTGGAGAGGTTTCTGTCAGGGGCAGGGCGCATGCTGGCGCTGGAGTTGGGAGGCGCGGGGGGGTCTAGTGTCAGATCTACAGCGGGTCTTTTGGCGTTGGTCCCTGCCTTGCAGCCTGTGTTTCAGAACTTGGACGGTTTTGAGGCTGGTGGTTATAAAAAGTACCTGTGGCGGAGCAATGCAGGGCTTCTTTGTACCGTACTGAGGGCGTAGCCTCAATTGACTGGACTCCGATGATTACTATTGATCAAGATTAGGCGTGCCACACTATTTGTTACAGTAGTACGCAGTATTGGGTCACCCGTTGGAATCCTGTACCTTAAGGCATTCGTTTCTGTCACATTTTTCGACTAGTACTATCATAGATTGGCAATTGCATTTCCATCTTGGCCACCATCCACGTGTCGTTGTGCCATGTTATTTTCAATTCATTAGTAGTTAGGTGGCTTGAGTGTTTGGGCGCGCCGCGGCTATAGCCTGTTGTAGGCTATGATAACCTCAAAATTTGGCGGTTCTTTTCTAAGATTGTTTTTCACGACTTTTCTTCTATTAGGTGGCCCACAGTGAGCAGCTAGGTGCATTACTACATTGCCGAGAGTGTGTAATATAGAATTTATCACCATTGGGTGTTTAACTAGTAACAGGGTCAACTTTTATTTCCCGAGAGCTGGAGCCAGCCAAGCAGGTCCTGGAAACCATTCAATGATTACTCGGTAGATAATCTGAGATGGCAAATGGACGTTATGGTACCCCATGATGATCACGAGTACATGCTCACTGATGCCATTCATGCCATGATGCCCAGTGAGCTTGGTGCTCTGATCCCTGGTGCATCAACTGGTCCAGCAAAGTGGACGGCAAGCTCATAATCAATTATGACAAATACAAAAGTCAACGTGACGTCACAATGCGTTTTCCACCAAAAGGTGACACAAATGCACATGTGCCGGGCAATCAATTTATTAGCAACACTGCATGCATACGTTGTCAAACATTATGATACTGAGGTCCCAGAAAACTTTGTAAAAAAACATAGAACTCCTCATGTCACTCCTCATGTGCTAAGTGCAGGACAATCTGCTTGCATCCTGGATGAGCACCTGCCCATGCCCCCTGCATGCGTTATTGTAGCACCTCCACCAGCCGGCTGACCGCCTGACCAACCACCACCTCATGCAGGCACTGTGGGATGCTCTTGTGCTCCCTGCTGCACTCCACAACACTGGCCTTCAGAGCACTGTGCTGCTGCGTCCACGCTGCCAACACCTTATCGTGCGAGTGCAGCGGTATCCTGACGTCCCTGGCCTTGTTCAAGGCAGCTGCTGCGAATGCTGGGTAGGCATAGCCCAGCCTGCTAGGAGCCAATGAGAAGGGCCAGCTCTGCAGCACGCCTGCTGCTGCCTTGCGTAGCCGTTTGATGACTGGGTGTAGGTCCAACGATGAGCAGCAGACGCTGGTAGCTGTCAGCTGTTGTCCAGGGGCAGTCTGATTGGTGGAGGTCCGGCTCATCTGGGCAGCCAATGGCACAAAGGGAAGGGGCATGAGCCTTTCCTGGAAATGCATCTCCTCCTCATAGCCAATCAGCTGTGCAAGCTTGCTGGACAAGACTCTGCTGCATTTGTGGTTGGGCACCATCTTCATGTCTGCTCCAGATTGGCTGCTATCACACAATCCTGCTTCACCGCCACCTGGGTTGGCTTCATCCTGGACACCACCCTCCCCGCAAGATTGCTGCAGCTGTGAGTCATTGCCCACTGTCTCAGCTGGTATTGTGCCCGGACATATGGCCTCCATGACTGACTGCGTGGCATCCTGAATGCCCTGGCACACACTCCCTGTGTCTTCCAGAAGGACCTTTCTTTGCTTTGTCGAGCAAGTCTTCCATGTCTGACACGGCTTGGCAGCTGGGACTGAGGCCAGGGAGGCAGCCAAGGTATCCACCCACAGCTGCAGCACCTTGGTCACTTGGGCAGCCACATGTGAGCGCTTGGTGCTGGTGCTGCTGGAGTTGTAGTCCAGGGCTGGTGGCATGGCTCCCAGGCTCCCACAGCTGGCTTCCAGGGAGGTTGGGTCTGAAGGGAACTTGACACCCAGCAGGCGCATGAGGGAGTAGACAAACACCTCTTTCTCCTCGTCAAAGGGGCCGCGCTGCGTGCTTTCCGCGAGGCATTTTATGTCATTCCTGCTGCAGCTGATTACCTGCAAAGGTGTGAAGGATAATGATGGTAAGCAGTGCTGCAGTCATCCAGCTGGTTAGCTGGTATCATCTCGAAAAGCACTACAGGAATCACCCATCACAGTAGGTTTGCTGGACAGAAAGCACTGCGGATGTACCGCAGAGCCCAAACGTACTAAGTCACCACCAACGTGCATCAATTTCCATTCATGAAGCATGCAATCCATTGAACCCCACGCGTCATACAGGTGGTACAGTACAATTGATTGTATTTATGCTCACCCGCACCTTTTGATGACACGCAATTTGTGTATGTAGATTTGCTTACCTTGCGGGCCAGGGAGGGAAGTGCATTGACCTCCAGAATCCAGGGGTGGTAGTTTGAATCAACCACAAAATCTACTCCAAGGACCTCATACACCACACCCTGCATAGACGACAGCAAAGGGAAAGATTGATAAAGGTAGTGCAGCAGTTCCGGGTGATGTGCTTGATAGGCCAACATTGCAGCAAGCCCAACACACTGCTGGTCTGGGTATACGTCCCCAGGTGTAAGTGAAACCATTGGAATTTGTCAACCCATTAACATTCACGTTTCAAAGCAGAGCAACACATCAACACAGTGTGCATTATCATGTATAAATGTTGCCCAATTCCAGGTCGATATTTTACCACACTTTGCTCTCATGCAAGATCCAGAAAGGTGCAAAGTGCTTACCGCTGATGCGTTGCTTTTTGGCACCGAGGCCAGCATGTTGGGGAGTGAGGCGGCAATGGTCAGTCCCAGGGACTCCTGTATCTCACTCCAAAGTTTGGAGAAGGCGTCCGGGGATCCCGTGGTGTTGAGCAAATGCTGTTCTAGCTGCTGGACACTGCAGCGCCATGGGACATGTCTCAAAATGGCGATACGCAATCACACAATGAAAATACAAGCACAGATGTGGGAAAACCTTGCCTATAGATGTCATGTCAGCATGCAGTCAGCTGTTTTGTACGTATGCCACCTTCAGTTGCCAATAGACGAGGCTACCCGTGTGTTCCAGGCATCCCAACATGCTGCCTTCAGGTGTGCCCAACGCCACACCAATCATACACCGATTATCACAGTTAATGTAAAGTCATATGCATGCAGCTGATTGACGAAGACCCCAATATCCCTACCTCCAGGGTTGCGCCTGGGTTCTGTCCTGCGTCCACAGGTTGACAATGAGTGAGTCGGTGTCTGGTGCGGTGCCAGGGGCGGTGGCGTTAGCGGGTTTGTGAGGGGAGCCAAACACCACCACGCCACCCTGGAAGAGGTACATGCGCAGGGGCCTCACGTTGCTCACCACCGCCCACACCCTGCACACAGATGCACGTGTCAGGTGCTGCATGGATACCACATGTACCACAATGGCAACCTGCTCTGTATTTTGTGCCATAAGAGGGCCAGGGGAGGTGAGGTGGTATGTGCTGCATGCATCCAAATGCTGGGCGCACCGATGAAAGCGATAACAAGTCAATGTGCTGAAGAACAGAACTGCAGTGCACATGGAACCATCTTATGAAGTTTGAACAGCAGAGAGCAAGAAGAGGGGGTTGTGATTAGGCAAGCACACTGTATCATGTCCCAAAGTTCCCATGGGTATGGCTCAAACCACCAGGGCATGTACGAACGCACCTGATGTAGGAGGGCCTCCCCCCCACCAGCATCTGATCCTTCACAAAGTGCTGCACCAGCGGGTACTTGTGCACCATGCGGGTTGCCCCCCTGGCCACCTTCACCTCCTCCGAGGTCAGTGCAGCCCGTGGCGCATCCCTCCTGTTCACTATCGCTACCCCCTTCCCACGGTGCAAGTTCTCTTTCAAGATCCACAGCTGGCTGGGGCTGCTGTCCTGCACCAGGGGGTGGCGAGCCGGATGTTAGCGCCTTATGGAACACAATTATATTACCCTATACTACCCTCTTATTTATGCTCACGCCATATGGAACACAATTATGCTGGACTTGTCAATTGGCATACGGTACATTGCATAGAGAGAGGCATTGCATTGCATTGCATTGCATTGAATAGCACCCCGGTGAATGCACGAGGGTTTGGGCGGTGGGCAACTGGCCATGTGAACCAGACAGCGCATTGCACCCTCCCCCTCCCCACCACCACCACCACTGCATGTGAATCCGGGCAAGTCATTACCGATGCGTATTCAGCTAGGCGCATTTAAAAATGGTACAAACAATGCCAGGACAGGACTGAGTGGCACATGCTTGTGCATGGTTGATTGCTGATCTGGCCTTTGTGGCTGGTATGCGTGTAATAATAATAATTCAGCTAGTGGATGCGATGTCAGACAAGTCATTGACTGGCCGGGCCCACAAAATTCTTTGCAAAAAACTTTACCCCCTTGCCCCCTGCGTCCCCTCAGCCCCCCCCCCGTCCCACACCCACCCCACCTTACTGTACATGTGGCGCAGCCACTGCCAGTACTGGCTGGGCAGCAGGTATGACCGTGGGATGATTCGGAAAGCTCCATCCCCATATGCTGCCACCAGGCTCCCTACCAGCCTGTCCTTCTGTGATATTGCAAACATCCCGGGGACACAGTTCACCTTCTGGCCCGGCTGAAGCTGTGGGTGGGCGGTCAGGCACACCTGCGGGGGTTCTTTGAATGACATGTAACAAAACAATAAAAGTTTCAGAATTATGGTACATCTATATTCTGTTTATCAGGACCTCATGTCGCGTGGGATCAATAGATGGTTCAAACGGAGCCAGGAAAGAGCTGCGTGGCGCCGCATGTGCAAGACTGACTGCTACTCTGGCTATTTTGCTGGAATGCATGTAACTAACTAACTGTTTACCAGAAAGGGTGGTGTCGGTAGCAGGCTTTGAAAGCGATGCGCATGTTGGTGAGGTTGCAGGTGCAACTTTGACATGTGGGACCTTGGTGCCTACATGTACAGTGGGTGGTGCGGGGTGCACTCCGGCGGGGTGCACTGGTGCGTGTCAGCAAGGTGAACCCTTTGACTAGGGTGTGGAATCTCCATGTGATAGGGTCCCTGGGCCGCTCACCTTTCTACTGGTGATGTACACGTCCCATTGGGACAGCTTGTGGTAGCCCTTAGGGACCAGGTGGCGCCCGTGGGTGGACCCGGCAACTATCGCACCCCCCTGGGAGGCCTGGCGGGCAGAGGACACATCAGATTGAATATGAACATAGTTGCAGCAATATAGCCAGATGAGGAGTCTGCCTAGTCCAGCTTGCGGCCCCCGGCCAGGCCCGATATCTGAAGGTGTGACGTCTCAAGGTACATAACGGTGAGACCTTAAACCCTACCGCAAACCCTAATCACGCGCACATGACCCAAAGCTGGCACTCGCTGTCTGGTTCAAGTCAATTCCAAATCATTCCAGTCACCCACAGGGTCTGTCGTGTGGGGTAATGCCGTGGTGGGGTAAAGGAGGATGTCCGCCCCTGGTGTATGCACCCGGTAAGGGCGCTTGTACCACATGCCCCCCGCCCGCCGCCCCCCGCCAATACTACTGCACTCACGTTAATTGCCTCCCTGACTAGTGTTGTCTCCCCCTTGCCAAACGTGAACTCGTCAAAGTAGAACCTGACAGGGCCAGCCAGCGCAACCTGGGGGCAATACAAGGCGATGGGTGAGGCAGTGGCTAGGGTAGGCGGGGTTATTGACTGAAAAGATACAGGCGTTGGTTTGGTTGAGTTCATGCAGCTCAATGCTTGCAAAAAAACCCAGTGGATATGCGCCTCTGTCGTGGAGTGGGCACTTTGCAGGGGTGTGCAGGGGTATCGCCAGGCGAGACCTGCTTCTGTCCTGTAGCTTAACAGCAGGTCGGCAGCTAGCAACAGCCTTCCCCACCTGGAGTGAAAGCGCCGTTATCGCCCATGCTAGGGCTGCTCTGCTTGAAGACCCTCGTGGTACCATCGCTGAGCTGCCTACATTTGCATGCCGCCACTTGACACAACCCCGCAAACAACCATCCCTTTCAACTTTGCTGTCGTGCGTCTGGTAGGAAGAGACAATGCCTTGAGCTGAAATTAGTTTAGCTGTGGCGTTGTAAAGTGCTGCAGAGTGAGGCTGTTGGTCCTGGTACTGTAGTTGGCAAACGCCCACATGCCGATGGCAAAAATGCCATGCCAAACACGACTGTCCTTGTGTTGAGATGCTCGAATTCAGCAGCGACTGAACTTGACACATAGCGAGAACTGATTCCTTACTAGAACCTTGATGGCTTTCAATTCCGCACCAGCAATCCGTCGAGGCATCCACCCCGTGCCCCACGTGATAGCCACCACTCGCGACCGCCACGCGCCAGACACACTGCCGCATTATGCATGCATACGCACTCTCCGCCCCCGCCCCTGCTGAGCGCGCGCCCCACGGCGGCGTGGTCTATGCAGGCACCCACCACCCCTACCACTGGTGCGCCAGCAACAGGCCCAGCACGCATAAGCGCACAAGCCCGCGCCTGCACCTGCAGTTCATCACCCCAGTCGCAGCCCTTTCGCAAGCTTCACAACCTGCATCACTCGCATGCTTCAAGTGCTCCCGTCGCCCCCATATGCTTCAACGCACAGCTTAGTTGGACCAGTTGCTACTGGTGCTGTCAAGGAAAACGAACAGCAAGGCTGGGAAGCAGTTGAGCTGTATCATTGCGCGTGACAGCGGCCTCTTTACCGGGAGTGCAGTCCTCCACAGGGGTAGGTCCACCGCAGTTGCTCACTTGTGTCCCACTGCCAGTGCCACGCCAGCATCACGGGCATAATCTCTCATATCCACAGGTACACCAGCTATATATATGAGAGCGTGGCTCCCGGTGTACCTGTTGGACCTCCACCTGGCGGTGCTGCCACAGGCGGACATGCAGCTGAGACATTGAGGTGTCTATCCCTGGCGTTCAAACTAGCCATGCCCAGCTCACCGTTTGCACTTGCAACCTCTTTTCAGCGATTGCACTACCGTATGTGGCGATTACGCGTACCAACTCACCAACGACAACCCAGAGCTAGCTAGCATGCCGCTCATGCTGCCCACACACCTGCAGGCACAGCCACCACCACCTGCAACACCAGCTTCCAACCTGGCTGCCACTTTCTGACGGCCTAGGCACTAACCACCTAGGGGCGAAGCAGTGTGGGCCCTTCAAGGAACTTCAGCCACAAGGGCGGTGCTTTGGGGTACCAAATAGTCTCAGCCCTTGACACACAGCGGCGAGGTGAGGGTGCCTTCAACAGGCAGGGCATGAGGGTGGTTTACAACAAGGATTGCATGATGAGTTGGGACGGCCAGGAGAGGGCATGGTGGCTGGCATATGGGCCAGAGAGGACCGCGTACCCTTGTTTGGGCACACGGCATTAGTGTCATGCCCCATGGCATGTGTGTATTGCATCATCGCCCCCCCCATGTGTTGCCCTCATACGCTGTGCATAGCGCCCACCGCTGGATGGCCCCACACCCTGTGTGCTACCTTAGCAAACACATACCCACCCTACCGTATGCCGTGTGTCTCGCACCAAAGGCAACCCACACCGCATCACACCTCGTGCAGGCCCGGTCCTCCCCCCCCCCCTCCGCTCCACCCGCCATGGCTAGGCAATGCACACACCACTGGGGGGCACCACTGCTGGCCTTGGCGCTGGTTGCGGTGCACTTGGGGCTGATGCAGTGTCAGGAGTACATGACCTCCGAGGTAAGGGTCTTGGAAGGGTTTTGAGGTCAAAGACTCTTAACACATGGTGGGACTGCAACCCTGGGATTGGAAAAGCACCATGTGTCCAGTGAAATATCGTACTGTGCGCCATCATCTGCCGGATTATCAGAAGACACCTACATGCTGTACGCACGCCAGTTACATTTGTGCGCATCATGATGATCCTCCTGGCGGGTGGTGATCCTGACTACGACTCCACCATATCTGCAACCGCCACTCATGAGCATGTGTGGTTCCAATTTGTATATATTAGGCAAAATACACATCATCCCAGCAATGCAGCCAGATGAGCGTTTTTTCGGCAGTAGCTCCAGAGGAATTGCTGATCGACCCAGGGGTCTGACATTTCCCAACCATTCTCCGACCCCTGCAGGTCACCAGCCTTGTCCACGGCACCCCCTGCGATGAGCAGTACGACGCCATCCTGGCCACCTACAACGAAACATGCAAGGACACCATCATGCACGGACTGGAGGAGACCAACACAGCGCTGTGCCCTGACCAGGACGACATTGCAGCGTGCATGCAGGTGAGTCAGGGATCCCAAACCCTGTATGTAAATCCCAACCGGGCTGTGGGGATTCCCCACAAACCCATGTGCACTGACCAGGACGACATTGCAGCGTGCATGCAGGTGCGGGGGATGGAAAATCGTAAACCCAAACATTTTGAACCCTAAACCCAAACGTATGGGAACCACCGCATCACAGGATGGTAGTGGTTGTAGGGCTACTGAGGCCCTTTGCAAATCATGCTTTCTTGCATATATGGCGCGATTCGCTCCCTGCATGCCTCCCTGGGACTGCAAATCCGGCCCGCGAGTGAGCATGGTTTGGGGCGGGCGCTCCATCTCTGCTTTTATATATCTTGCTATGATTTGTCTGCACCCCATTCTAGATTTGGCAGGCAGCATGAGCCTGGGTTGTGTGCTGTGCAGCTCCAGAAGTCTGCCTGGATGAGCTACGCAGAGAGCTGCGAGCTGTTCAAGTGGGCGGGCAACTACGACTCAGAGGTGAGGCGCCAGGTCAAAACCCTGAGAAGGGCTTTGTCATATTCGGATTGCAATCCAATGGCGCCACATGCACGTGCTTGGCAGCGGGCATAGCACGTGGGATGTACAGGTGTAGGTTTGGGGATGTAGGGTTCATTGATCATCGTCTCGCCTGGTGTGCTGATTCCTGGCTTGAGCCATGACCCAGGCCTTTCTGTTATGCTGCTTGCCCTTCATCCCCGGCTTGCGGCCATCCCTAAAACCTTAAAAACCCTAATATCTTGCTGCCAAGTCACAAACTCTGAAACCCTACGCCTATGCTGCCACCCTACAGGCCGCTAGTAGCGAGAGTGAAGCTTCCACCTCCTCGTCGGAATCCTCCCCTCCGGAGTCGGCTGCACAGTCACCCTCCGAATCTTCTCCCTCACCCAGCGAGTCTGCAGGTGTGCAGTGCATTACGTGGACAGGACACAACTCACTCGATTGCTGCATGTGGTGGTGGAATGCATCCACAATGCTGAGGGTTGAGGTTTGTGCTGGGGCGGCGGGATGCATCCACGCTAGGATCTAGGGTTTAGGGTTTCCGCTGGGGCGGTGGGGTGTGCAGACAACAAAGCCAGCAACATTGTCTGCATGCTCAAGGTGCCCGTGTGGTTCAAGGTGCACTGGCGGAGGGCCTGCATGGCTTTTCTAGGGCTTTGTCTGGCGTGATAGGTGCTAAACCCTAAACCCATTGCCTGCCACTCGTTCACTGCCCCTGTGGTGGTCTCTCGCAGGAACAGAGTACTACCCACCACCTGGGGAGGCAGAGGCGGGATACTACCCACCACCCGCTGAGGCAGAGTCAGGATCCTACCCACCACCTTCAGAGGCAGAAACCTACCCACCCCCCGCAGAGGCAGAGGCTGTAGGAAGCCCACCACCCGCAGCTGCTGCAGCAGCTGAAGAGAACGCGGGGGTAGCAGCTGCATTGGCTGGGACCGAGGAGCCAGGTGCATCACCTGCCACTGGGCGCCGCCTGATGGCCACTGCTCAGTCGCCTGCTGCAGCCGAGAAGCGGGGAGAGGCAGCATCCCCAGCTGAGGCCGAAGAAGAGGAGGCGGCAGAGAAAACCGCAGCAGCAGGATCGCCCGCAGAGGCCGAGAAAGAGGAGCAGGCACCCTCGCCTGCCGAGAGTGAGGCAGAGCAGTATGCAGAGGAAGAGGATGAGGGTGTGGCAGCTGCGCTTGCTGGCACTGAGGAGCCGGAGGTGGCCGAGACCCAGAAAGCTGCCTCTGCACCATCTGAGAACAGCGAGTCTGAGTCTGAGTCTGCGTCTGAGTCACCCAGCGAGGCGGAAGGTGGGCGGGGATCCCTCACATTGCTCATCGGGCGTGGCTGGCTGTGCATGCGCTCTGTTTGAAATTACAAATGTAGGGGACGTCACAGAGTGGACAGTGGGGAGACATGCGCGCCTCGTTGCTAATCCTCAAGCTTTGTGCCAGTGCAAGACAGCATCTATACCTTTTTTTGCGTTTTGCCCTGATTGGTCGATTACAGGTGACATGTGGCTTTGTGGGCAAGCAGACCGTGCGCTCAATCTGGTACCACTGCGTGGCCCTGCACGGCAGCGGGTTGTGTTCCCTGTCCGTTGTTATGGCACTTCCCATTTTTGACGTTGACCCGTGCACAGCAGTTGTCGTGAAACAACCTCTTGTGGATGTTCACATGCTTGTTTCCAATTTTGGCACCACAAGTAGTATATATATTTTTAATGGCTATGGGGGTGATAATGTTCAATAGGTGTTTTTATATCTTCAGTCCCCCCCCCCATTTTTACTGGTTGATTGTACAGGATTTGACCTGCGCTCCATGCCCCTTCCCTTGCAGGCGAGGCCGAGAGCCCCAGTGAGTCCGGCAGCCCCTCAACCGCCGAAGCCGAATCAGGGTCACCCACCTCATCCACATCCGAATCCGCACCCAGCGGCGAGGCCTCCGGCACGGGCAGCAGCGGGTGCTTCCCCATGCTCAGCGACTCCACCGACCTGGAGTGGTTCATCGATGGGAAGTATTACAGTGAGAGCAACACGGGGAGCGACACCGCTGCAATTGCTGTGCTGAGCACCTTTGGGGCGGCGCTGGCGGCCACCTTTGGAGGGTTCCTGTACCTCACCCTTGGGCAGCGGGGCCAGCCGGCAGCAGCAGCAGCCAAGTAGGGGCAAAGGTTGCGCGGGGGCAAGCATGGGCACGGGTATAGCGTAGACTGGCGGGTAGGTTTGGGTACAGTGGCAATTACAAGAAAAGCTCCAGCTGAAGCATAGGTCAAGCGGTAGGTGCGAAGCTGACAAATTATATTGCGTGGTAATTAGGGGCTGGGTTTTCCATGGGTGCTGTGGGCTGGACTATATTTGCGCTGGTGGAATGGTTCTAGGTGCACAGCTATTCAGGATTTGTGAGGGGACTCTCAGACTGACCAATCGACGTTCTTCCCCACGTGAAGAGTGCGGGGCAATAATTATTGCCAGTGGGGTGACAGCAAGTGCAATGGGGCGGGCAGCACTGGTTGATATCAGATTCTGCAGTCATCATGATGATGTACAGAGTGACCCTAGTTGCTGCCCTGCACGTTCTTGCCAAAACCTGGCCAGAATCGTTGAGCTTCTTTGCACTATGGAATAGCACAACACTTCTTCAAGTATCAGCCCTTGGTGGGTGGACAAGGTGTAAGGACTAGCACAAAATTTTTGTGCTAGTTTTTAAAACTGTCAACCTGTGCCATTCGAGACGCGCACGCAGCTGCAAGTTTATCCGGCTGGGAAAGCAGTAGGCAGAACAGATGCACTCCATGGCTTTGCACTGCTCCACGCTCAAAACTGACTCGTCAATCACCACATTCTCTCCCGTCGCAGTGTATTCCCGAGCATGCACTTTCTCGCTTTCTTGCTTGCCGATGTCAGCTACGAAGGCTCCCAGCTGAGTCAAGTCGTCTGGCGGAATTCCTGTGCACTTGGAGACGCAGCTTCGAAGCACTTTGTTGGTCGGCTGCCAGCAAGGCCTCCCACAGTTGGCTGCGTGTATACCCCTTGTACATGGGCTCTGTCAATCGAGCCTCCTCTTCCACCACCCCCAGCACTCCTCTGACATTGAGTAGGCCAGCTCTCTGCATGAAGTAGCTGACATGCGCTCTCAGCCTGTTCACCTGATCGTTAGCTGTCAAGGCAGCTTCGTTCGCTGTTGTGCTAGCAACTACTGAGTGTCGCAATGCCTCGGTGGCTGTTGCTGCTGCTCATGCTAGGGCTGTCAGCGCTTTACCCGTGGCTTTGCTAGCAGCTGCTGAGTGCCGCAATACTTCAATTTCAATTTGTGAGGTGAGCAGCTCTCGGGTGGGTAGCTCCACTTTCGACAGTGTTCTGAGCAGGCTTTTGGACAGGCGTATTGGTGATGCCATGCTGACCCTGCAAGTGAAAACGCCACCTTAGCTGTCTTGCTGCAAATGATAGGCAGATCTGCGCAGTAACTGAGATAAATAGCTCGAGGTTGGGACATAGGTTGACGCCTCTATTGAGGTATACCGAGGGGTTATAAAACTTGGGCTTTGGAACTGTGGAGCCCTGTCAAGTGTACAGACTGCTACAGTAGTAACCAACATGTGGGTCGAGTGCCTGGATCTTGCCTTCAACCGGGACGCCTCAGCTGCTTAAAGCATGCTGCTTGCACAAGGAATGTGTCCTCGCTAAAACGCAAAACAGACGAGGGGCGCAACCGAAAACATCATGGGTTTTACCATTGCTACCTAGCAGCGGTAATGCCGGTTTCCAACCTGGTATAGCAACCCCATACGCGCAGGGGTTACCTAGTGGGCACAGCGATGGCCAAGAACGAGCGGCCTGAAACACCAGTGGCTCCCCTCCTTGCTATCACCTTACCAAAAGGCCTACTGGGCACTCGCGTATGCATGCATGCATGCATATTGCAACACGATTATTTGTGCCAAACACTCTTCCTATTCGGTGTGCATCCGCATGCCTGCTACATGCAGATTTATCCGGCTCGATCTGCGTCGGTGCGGAAAGCGACTTGGCGCTTCTCATGCTCCTGACCGAGACCAAGGCTAGGTACCAAGAGGGCATCGGAGTTTGCTGCCCTCAAAAACTGTTTAGGTTTTGGGGTTGCAGGGTTTAGGGTTAAGGGACAACCTCAGGTCTATAATGGCCCGATGTAACTGTCAGGAGACACCGTGAGGCTTACTGGTCAGGGGCAGTAAGGGTGGTACCGCGGCGCACGCCCAACTCCCGCCCATCCACCCCGACTGGCACTGTCACTCAAGCCACGCCGATGCCTACTAGGCATTGCCCATCATGGTGCCATGCCTAGCCAAAGGCTGCTGTTTAGTCCCTCTGGCTGTGTGGTTGTCCATTGGCAACACCTGGTGACGGGGACGCGCTTTGAAGCACCCCACTCCAGATGTGCCTCGTTATCACAGCGCTGGAATTTCCTGGTTCGAACCTCGTTGTCTGAACCTGGCTCATATAAATTTGGTATAGGACGACAGCCTCGTCAATTTGAGGCCTGTTGCCGACTATTGGCTCATAAAGAAGAAGGAAAGGATACGCACAGGTTTACAATATTGCCATAGTCACGTCTATCGTCCGGATTCAGTGCGCATTTGGGAAGGGCTGTCACAACACACTGTGCTGATCATGCAACACAACTTGCAAAATAATTGACACATGTGAATGAGCTGTCCAAGAACTTCAAAACGTCATAATTGCTTTTGCATTGTTGACCAATATTGCCAATGTGATGTGGTGGTGACAGCCCATGCTGCAATGATGGTCTCGCAAAGTTTTCCTTATAAAATAAGAAGCATGTCAGGTATTTTCCTTACGTACACACCTCACCCCTTCAAACTCCATATTACGTGGGAAGAACTCTCTCTACATCTATGCTATCCAGTCAATTGCAATCATTTGCAAGGTGCAACGACGGAGTAGTATTTACTGTAACACCACGCAAGACCCTCGCCTGTCGCTGCACAAGATCAACCAACAGGCTGGTCCCAGAATTCAAGTGGCACCCCTAGAAAACTGCTGCATGCCCCCCTACAGGATTTCCAGAAATCCAGCCCCTACAACCCTCCCTTACCAATGCTGTGCCACTCCCTGCCATAGGCTGCTCCTTGTGCTGGCCACTCCGCAACCCGCCTTGCACAAATAGCAGGTGATTACCTGCCTCCCGAACTGCGCTACGCCGCCTCCCTACGCATCCCTACTGCGTGATCCACACCTCGCCCCGCGATAGCATGCAGCACCCGTTCGCCCCACGCTTGCGCGCCGCATCCCCCCGCGTCATCCCCACACGCTGACCCCGGCCACAGGTTAGGGTCTGGGTTAGGGTCTAGCCTCTATCCGGCGGGCCGTAGCCCCCCGATAGCGCCGCGAGGAGGTTCTCCGGCAGCATGATGCGCCCGTTGCCCTGCATCATGGACATGCCGCCCAGCTCGCCGAATGGCTCCATGTCGGCCGCGGGGCGCAGCGGCTTGGGCCCGCACAGCTCCCCTTCCTGCTCCTCCAGAAGGATCTCCAAGGCGCCGTCGGGGCGCAGCAGGTGGTGCCATGCGGGGTCGTTCTGCGGTGGGGGAGGGCGGGGTGGATATACAGCATGATGGGAAAAGCCTGCTGCTGGCTACAGGGACCAGGCGGTTCTCGAGCAGAGAGGTAAGGGTGGCTGGTGTTGACACAGGCGTTGGCTGCATCATGGGATTGTTGTACAAGGGTTTACCTGCCTACTGCCCCTGCCTGTAGCCATGGTGTGCCAACCTGCCTGTACCCGAATCACCAGACCATGCAGCTTGAGAAGAGGCAACGTACTGATAACGCTGCCTGCCACTGCGTGCCATAGCAAGCCCCCATCACCTAAGGAGGTTTATGAGTCAACTATTGCAGCTTCGACCCTCTGGGCACTTCACCCGCGTCAGGAGCAATAAGATTACATAGATTCGTCCGTATCATCGTACAGTAATACCTTTGCCCCCATTCCCCACACATTCAAGCCCAATACCTCTGCCCTCATTTCACCAGAATTTTACCCCACATCCCCTACCTCCAGCTTTGCCTTGAGGCTTAGCGAGGTGCCGATCTCCGCATCATTGCTGCCGCAGATGTCCTTGAGCATGGTGGCAAGCTCAACCATAAACCCTAGGCTAGGGCACCGCTTGCCCATCTCCAGGTCCACGTTTGCCTCGCATCCATCGCTCAGCCGCTCAAGGAGTCCCCTCCGCCCGCCAGCTGCAGCCTCGGTTCCTGGGGCGCCCCGCACCTACACAAAACACAAACAAGCATTTTATTGAAAATTGTATTTTTAATTACATAAGTTAAGATTTTTTTTATCAAAGAAGGACAAATCTTGTTTCCCTTGTACCCAAAACACTGAGCAGGTTTGCTGCCTTCCCTTCGTCAAGGAGGAGGAATGAGCGATGAGACATCGCCCATTCTTCACTGACCACCACCATACACTACCGTATGGTCACCCAGTACCCGCACCCGCCCCGCACCTCAAACAGCGGCAACCACAGGTCGTCCACCGAGCTCACAAACGCGCACTTGCACACCCGCAGCACGCAGCACTGCAGCGTGTTGTTGGTGGGGTGGTCAAACGCCAGGTGCACCAGGGGGGCAATCAGCTGCGCCTGGGTGACCGAGGTGTCGATGAGCGGGTGGCCCCCCCGCAGGATGTTGCTCACCACCTCGGCTGCCGCCAGGCGGTGGGTGCCTACCGAGGGCTTTGGGGTGTGCTTGGAGAAGGTGGTGCGGTGGGCGGCGGGCACAACCTGGGTCGGGGGATAGAGGGTGTTGTGGCTGTGGCCGCAAGCATGAGCATGCAGGTGTGCGTGGCGGGCGGTGCTGTGTGCTCCAAGGCGGGTGTGCCACAAGCGGTTGGGTGCTACAGCACCACCATGCCGTTGAAGTGATCAATGGCTATGGCAGCCCTTGACCAGACCCCAAAATGCAACGCAAGCTACCAGAGGCATATCATGCGTGGAAATATTAAAAAAGCAATCCCGCTCAACAACAGCCCCATCAACCATGCCCAACATGCAATGCTCCCCTCCTTGCACAACGTAATACTCCCACGCCATGCACATGCTGCTAACTAACCAATACACCAATGCACACCCCACCACCTTCATCCACACCCCATCCCCACATGCATTATTTTTTTAGATGCGCTGCCCTAGACCTCCATTTACACTCATCCTCACCTGCAGGATCTTTGAGATGAGCCGCACATTGTCCAGCGAGTGGCGCGTGGCGGGGCGCAGGTCTTCCAGACCCGTTGAGGCCATGAAGGGTGTGGCGCATGAGGACATCTCGTCATCCAGCTGCACCGCAAGGTACCGCAGGGGTTCGGCCAGGCCAGGCACGTCCACGGGGTCGGCGCGCAGCTGCTGGTCAACCTAGGGAGGGGCAGGGTACAGGGTTTAGGGTCCAGAGTTTGGGATTCGGCCAGGCCAGGCTCTCGGCGCTGGTGAACCTGGGGAGGGGCAGGGTACAGGTATTTAGATGATTTACTGATGGACTATTTTGCCAATTAGGTCAGCAGCTTACGCGGCTGCCCTCTTGCATATGATGCAGGCTATAATGCTGGTGAGCATGGCAGGGGCCATGGCATGCACAGCAGCATGCGCAAAAACAACATGCAAATCCAATCGAGCTTGCATGCGAAGACGGCAGTCACCCTGGCATATGGCACCGCCTCCTACCCAACACCAACGCCGCCCCGCACCCCCCCAAAACCCGCCAACCCCTCGCACCTCCTCCCAGCACCGCGACGCCTCCACCTCGGGATCCGGGCCCCCACCGCCCGCGCCCGCGCCCGCCTGCGCCGGCCCATCCGGCGCATCATCCTGCCCTATCTGGAAGTACTGCCGCAGCAGCGGGCTGTGGGCAAGCAGGTCCGCGGTGGGCTCTGTCTTGCTGGCAGATGGCGAGGCGCCCGCGCCGGCGGCGAGGCGCCGCCGGCCCTTCCCCCTGCGCCGCTCCCCCGCACTGCCCGCCTCATCGCTGCTGCTGGCTTCCTCCTCTGGGGGCGCCACCAGCTCCACAGTGAGCAGCTTCCGGGCCTGATGGAGCGCCTCAAGGGCCGCCGCACCCAGCTCCCCGTCGATGGGGTTGCCTGCCATGTTGAGGGAGATGAGCTCGGGGGCGCCCCCCTGGCCCAGCACGCTGCACAGCACCGCCAGGCCCGCCTCGGTGATGTGATTGTTGCGCAGGTCAAGGCTGGTCATCTGGTCATTGCCCTTGAGGGCGTCGTGTACCCGCTGCATCTCGCTGTCGTGCACCGAGCAGTCGTCCATGTGCACCCACATGCTGTCCGGGCTGTTGGAGGACAGCAGGTGGAGCCCATCTATGAACTTCTTGGTGGGCTTGCTGGTGGTAGTGGTGGTGGTGGTGGTGGGTGCGCCATTAGGGGAGATGGTGGCGCCCTCCCCCTTCTTCTTGCTCTTGCGCTTCTTTTTCTTCTTCTTGGTGGTGGCTGCAGGGGTGGCGGTGGCGGAGGATTCGGGCTCCTCTGGGCCAGACGAGGCCTCCTCGTCGTCATCTTCATCCCCCTCCACCTCCTCCTCCATGCCTAGCTCCTCCATGCTGCTGGAGGGAATTGCCATGGCAGACCCTATCGCTGCCCTCTGGGCCTGCAAACCAGACGCTACAGGGTCACAATGGCATCATGTCTGTCTCCCATGACATGGTTGGGCCTGGGCCTGGGTATGTTGCAATAATGCTGTGCAGATATTTGGTGCAGGCAACATCTGCACTGGCCGGTGCAATTCAATTTCACGTGCAACCAGGGAGTGCAAGCCCCACTTACACGCAACCAGTTGGGAATAGTGGAGTATGGTGTTCCACTGCAACACACAACCAGTGGCGCCACTGAATGGAACCTATTGCAGTGGAACCAGAAACGAACTGTCCACTTGTACAGACTGGGTTGCGTAGCACCAAACCAAGATACACCTTTCACCACATAAACGACAATTTGAAGAGTGTACTTGCCAGGCTGATATCCCCTCCGGACAAAAGGTGCAGCATCTTGGGTGGAAGAGACATGTTGAGTGACTGATGCATGCATTTGACTTCAAGATTTGCCTGCACCATGCTTCGTGTAGAGAGAACGGAACCGGCCGTTTCAGAAGTAGCCGATTTTTTAGCTTTACCACATTCTGAATGGTGATCACGGTAGGTAAAGCTAGGAAATAGACTAGCTTCCCTTCAACCCTAACCCCTCAGAGTGCAGGTTCCTGCCACTGCCATTGAACAGAGGGGGCTCCGCTGTAGACACCGTGACTGCACTGCACACACCTGCTCTCGAAGGTTTTCGGAACACCACGCTCTCCCCACCCTTCTAGCTGCCAGGAGCAACGCACTGCGGTCCGCCTGCAGTTTGTATGTGCCGGATTGTATGTCGCCAACCAATAATCAGCAGGAGCCAAGATCACCGAAAAAGCTCATCTCCTGGCAACCGCGAGAGGAAAGGAGGGTTTAAACCGCTAATGAGGGACCGTGTCCTGCCGTGATCCCAATTTGGCTGCTGTGACAAGATTGGTTGCTCAAGACAACAGACAGCACCAGAGTGAGCGCTCGCCGGGTTTGCACAAGCCCTCGTGACGGGCTCTACAGTACCTGATGACGTCCTGCATATCAATCAGCAGCAAACTGTCACTCTTGGTTGCAATGCTTTGCTGCATGGTTATTTATTCCCGCGAGCGGAGAAGGCCAAGCTGTTTCAGTCCGGCGATCGCGGGCGGGGAGGTGTTTTGACTAATCATTTGACACTACCCCTGCTTAGGGTTTTAGGGTTTAGGATAATAAGGCTTCATGCATGTTGCCTGCAGCTCAGAGCACAGGGCACTCCATATATTAAAGACGAACAAGCTCAAGAAGCAAGGACTTTGACAGCTGCTTGGCGCCAAAACCCTGACTACTGACTGCAACTGACGGCGCTAACCTGGTAACGTGGCTCTATGCAGATTAGATTCAAGCAACAGGCTTTGTGCAAGCATTGTGGAGCACAATTTAGTGCAGCAAACTATATAGAGTCTGTAAAAGTAACGGATCTTGCAAGCAAAGCTATGGACCACTGTTATGGGCTAGCCAGACTCTGCTTAATGAATCTGTATAGCTGACAAACACCTCTATCAAGTTTGCTGGACAAATCGTGCAGCAAAGTGCTTTCAAGAAGACGATGCCCATTGTATGGGCGTACTCTGACCCAAGTCTAGTGAGGTGCGTGCGCCAGCTACTATCTGCTATCTACCATACTGCAGTGGTAGTAGAAAAGAACGCTGAAAAAAAAGCAGGAAAGAAACAAAATCCCTATGCGATAATGTCCTGCTCCACTTGAGAGCAGTCCGCAGCCTGGTCTGTGCTTGATCCGATGAGTAAAACAATCGTTTAAGCTGGCTCCCGGCACACGCCAGTTGCTGTGCATGTGCGGCCCTCGATCACATGTTTAGCCACTAAAGCCAAAACCAAGCAAACCAACAAGGACCCTAGCAAGGTGACTGATAAGACTTGAAGACTCAGTAAGGATACACACAGGCCGTAATTGGAGTAAAAATGAGAGACGACTTGGCACACATGTTTGAAAACCTGGATGGGAGGGTATGGCGACGACAGGTGGCCATTTGCAGAAATCGGCGACACCCTGGAAGAGGCGAAAGTAATCCTCGGCCCTATACTTCGGCGAGGATAACTTGGATTGTTTTAACCTCTTTCAGGGTGTCACCGATTTTTGGCAATGGCCACCTGTTCACCACCACCACCCTTCCATTCATGAGCTCAAAATCCACTGAAATTTGAGTTCCACCTGGCGCTTGTCCATCACCTCCGGAGGCACGCACCCCAGCACATAGTCTGGCAGTGCCGTCATGATGTCCCCAGCACCCTCCTTCAGCTGCCCAACCATTTTGGCCACGCACTTGATTTTGTTCTTGCCAAGGTAGATGTCCACCCGCAACCAGCAGCACTGCCCTCACATGGTGTTGCCAGGCTTGGAGCACACCAGCACCACCACACAGTGTGCGCAAGAGTTACCCAACATAACCCAACTATGCCGTGGCGACTTGCTAGTCAGCAAGGTGGTGTTGTGAACAGGCAACAAGGCAACACCCACAGGGCTTACAGGAATGACCTCTTCAGCAGCCTTGGTTGCTGCTGCAGCCTTGCGTGCCACCTCCTCCTGTGCCTCTTGTAAGTTTCGTGCAGCAACAACCAGCAACGCCAAGGCAGCCGCTGCTCCACTGTGGACAGCAAGCTAAACAAGCAGAAAAAGGCGTTCAACAGGGGGGACCTATCCTGCAAATGTCATTTTTTTAACAGAAAATGAGTTGCCACTGCACAACCCATTTTTTGTTATGTGGGTTGGGGCAGGAGCAGGCAGTGCCATTGGGCCGCACCTGCTCCCATTGAGGCCAGTTTCCCAGGTCCGGGATCAGCGCCAGGGGCAAGTAGCTGCCAGCGACGCCAGCAATATACGGCTGCCTCACAGTGTGTGGATATTGCAGCCGCAGGGGTGTCGTCGAAACTTGGTTCGCGCCTGGCCGCCTGCGCAAAGAGCACAGTAAACAACCAAACAAAGCAACAGCGATGTCAGCTTAGGAGGACCGGTGAAAGGCACGGAACACCACTTGCCCGAGTGCCTGTGGTGGCTGGTCGCCCAAACGCCTGCTTGTTTCTGGCCCTGGGCGTGTTGTTAGGGGCCAGGCTTGGTCCCAGGCGGGGGCGGAAAACCGAGGAGGATGTGGTGCACAGCATTCCGGCCCGATCAAACGTTGGCAACTGAGATGGAAGACCCTCAAGCTGTGGCGACTGGTGGTGGCTGGCAGCTGGGCGCTGACAGGGTGGTAGCTATCTCAGGTGGTGAGCTCCTGAAACCACTGAGTACAGCTAGGGGATACACGCGAACAGGTACATGCGGCTATTCTTTTACCCAAAAATACTGCACAGCAATTCGGTTAAAACGTAAACAGGGGTGCCACCAAGTTTGCAACAGAACTTTGAGCGAGGGATACAGCTGTTTCCTGTGGAAGGTTACACTACAGCTTCAACTGGTTTGCAGAAAGTTCCACCCAGATATTTAAAGCCTCTATGCAACGTTTCCCCGTTTTGGGCTCCAACCCACCAGTGCACCTCCAACGAAACGCACTCCGAAACATGCATGCATGCATTGTGTCTGGACTGGAACGTTTTGGAGCTCACACTATTACACCCCCCTGAGGCATTTGTTGCAGCACACTTCTACTTGATAGCAGCAACGCCAAACGGCCCTACTGCAACCCTGATATGCAAAGGTGAAGTGCAGACTATGAAGCCCTCCGCAATGTGGTGAGGTGTCAAGATCAAATTTGCCAATGAGGTGAAACCCACCCAAATCAGGAGTGGTTCCTCACTCAGGAGGGTGCCAGGGAAGCAATGGCCGACGAGCAGTACTTTGATGAGGTTGCCGAGGAGGAGCCTGAGGAGGCAGAGCCTGAGGAAGGGAAGCCCGCTGCTCCTGCTGAGGATGGGGAGGGCGATGCAGACAGCTCAGACGAGGATGATGGCGAGAACGAGTACGACTACAACGACAAGTTCCTTGTGCGAGACGACGAGGATGAGGAGCAGGGAGACGACACCGATGCTAGTGAGGAGGAGAAGGCCAGGCGCAGGCGGAAGAAGAGGAGGAGGGAGCTGGAGCTCGAAGAGGATGACTATCTGCTGCTCGAGGATGCCAATGTGGTGAGTGTGGTTGCCTCTGTGTGTTTCAAGGCCCTGCAGAGGAGGATACCCGTGCACCTGATTCAAGCTTTTTTCCACAGGATGTAAGGCGGCCTCAGGCTGGGAGGCGACGCATTCAGAAACGCTTCGAGGCGGAGGTTGCCCCTGCTGGCAAAGACGCTGCTGAACAGCTGCGGGACAGTCTGTTTGGCCCGGATGACGGAGGTAACTATAAAAGTCACTGGTCGTTGTTATGATAGCATACAAATGTGTTGCATGCAATGGGAGCACTTCGTATTCGCTTGATGGGTCATGGTACCATATGCATGCATGTGCACTAGTTAGTTACATGCCTTCTGAAAGGGCAGCTAGATAAGCAGGCAATAGAGTACAAGCGTGGGCCACTGCTGCTCTGGTACTGCATGTACCATGTCCTAATGTCCCCATGCGCATGGCAATCAACGCCCCAGCACAACACATGCCAAATGCACGCGGTTACCAACCCTTTCATCCACTGCTGATGCACACTAAAATCACCCTCACCGCGCTGTCCACCCCTCCGCCCCACAGCCCTGGAGGATGAACTCGAGCCTGAGCGTGTTGAGCGGGAGGTTGAGGAGGAGGATGACTTTGAGGAGGCGGATGAGTTTGACGACTTCATCGACGATGACGAGGGGGGGGAGCGCAAGAAGCGCAAGAAGCGGCTCAGCATGTTTGGGGGGCAGGTGTCGGGGCCCGCGCTGCAGGTGGGGAGCCAGCACACACGCACTGGGGGCACAGGGGTCGCTAAGCTCACTGTTTTGCCTGGCGGTGGCGCGCACTGCACACGTGCATACACATACGCCTCAACGCGTGCATCCATGCACCGAAATTGTCATCAGGCATGGCGGTCATAGCCAGGCATCTCCATTGTACGCCCCACATCAGCTTGAATCAACTCCCCTCGCCCTTGCACACTTAACCCCCTGACCCACCCACCCACCGCATCGCAGGAGGCATTTGACATCTTCGGCGACCCCTCTGACCTGCTTGAGAAGTACGCTGCGCGCAAGCAGCAGGGCGGGGATGACCTGGACTACATGGACGAGCTGGAGCTCAGCGACGAGGAGGCGGCGGAGGAGCTGAGGCAGCAGAAGGTGGGGGGGCAGCGGCGGTGGGGGTGGGGGAGGGGTGGTGTGGTGGTTGGCGGCATGGTGGCAGTGGTTAGAGGTGTGGGTCTGTGGCATGGTAGTGGAATACATGGATGAGCTGGGGTGCAGAAATTGGGGGCCCGGGTGGGGAGTGGATTGCTGGTGGTCTGGCATGTTTGTGGCGGTGGTGGTGGGTGCCGTGGTAATGGTGCGTACTGTGGTAGCCAACGTGGTCCGCTTGGCGAAAGTGGCACAAACCTCATCCACAATGTTGGGGCATGATGGCGAGTGCTGGGTTGTGCATTCGGTGAGGTGGCAGGTGCTCATGTGTGGTGGTGCACCACAGCAGAACAGGCAGTCCGGTAAAATTTGTAGGGAGTTTGCTACAGTCACGAGCTGCCACACACATCATCGTCTGCATCACACCGTTGCGTGCCTCCATGGCTTCAAGGGAGCATTTCTTCTGTTAAGCACCACGGGGCACCGTATGCACGCCCTTTGTGACCGCACCATGGCTGCAATTGTGCTCTAAACCCTAAACCCTAATGGTGTCACTCCCACCCGCCGGCAGGAGGACCGGCAGCGCGCCAAGGCCGCGCAGAAGGTGCTGGAGGCCATCGACCCCGAGACCATGGCGCGCCACTTCATGCGCCCCGAGGACGACGACATCCGCGCCACAGACCTGCCGGAGCGCGAGCAGCTGTCGCGCGGCGCCGATCCCCTCGACTTTGACCTGGGCGAGTGCGCGGCGTGGGTCCACCGCCAGCTGTTTGCGGAGAAGGCGCCTGAGCGCAAGGCCAAGGTGGTGGTGGAGGATGGGCGGCTGGAGGTGGAGGGCAAGCCGCCTGGGAGGGAGGTGTGGGGGCGCGACGAGCTGGAGGGCACGCGCGTGGAGCGGGGCGAGGAGGGGGTGCACCTGGGCAGCAGGAGGTGGGTGGCGGTGGGCGGTGGGGGTGGGGGGCATGGCAAATCTGACTCAGATTGCGCCAAATTATGCATGGAAAGTTGTGCACGCTGCATCTTGGGGGGCTGGTTGCAAGGCTGCAGCTCCTGCACTAGTTGGAGCATTCTCTATGGGTTCTGTGAGTTCCCATGCTGCATCCTGATCTTTGCTTCTTGCGCCCATCTGCCAGCCACCAGGAGTCAAGTCACGAGCATCAGAGCCCCCACCCTCTGCTTGAACTGAATTATCCCCCAACGCCCGCGCTACACCTCGCATCACCCACACACACCAGGTGTATGCAGCCACTGCACAAACCCTCTCACTCCCCTCTCTCCCACGCAAACAAATAATAAAGCCCACATTGGCACACGCATGCAGGGGGCTGCGCCGCGGCCGCAATGAGGACCAAATTGCTGCCTGGCATGCTGATCTTGTTGTCCAGGAGGAGCTGCGCAAGAGCATCCGCCAGGTTCTAGCACAGATCTACGAGCGGCACGAGGAGGTGCCGCTCATAGCCATGTACAGGTGCGGCGGCGGGCCCAAGGGTGTGATTTAGGGTGTAGGGTTCAGGGTTAGGGTATAGGGTTCAGGGACAGAGCGCGAGGAGGTGCCGCTCATAGCCATGTATCACATGTGATACAGGTGCGTCAGCGGCCCCAAGGGTGATTTAGGGTGTAGGGTTCAGGCCTATAAGGACCATGTAAGTAGGCTGCTCATCGCCATGTACAGGTGCTGCGGCGGCCCCAAGGGTGTGATTTAGGGTGTAGGGTTTGCAGTCTGGACTCCAGGCCCATGAGCTTATGAAGAGGTGCCGCTCATAGCCATGTACAGGTGCGGCGGCGGCCGTGAGGAAGGTGGTGTAGGGTGTAGGGTTCAGATCCACGAGCGCCATGTAGAGGTGCCGCTCATCGCCATTACATGGCAAGGGTGTGATTAAGGGTTTAGGGTTCAGATTCTGAACTTCAAGTCCATCAGCCTACCAGGAGGTGCTGCTCATTGCCATGTACATGAGTGGCGGCGGCCCCAAGGGTGCGATTAAGGGTTTAGGGTTCAAAGTCTGAACTTCAAATCCATCAGCCTACCAGGAGGTGCCGCTCATAGCCATGCACAGGTGGGACGGCGGTCCCGAGAGGTTTGATACTAGGGTGTAGGGTTTGGACCCATGAGGGCCATGGTGAGGTGCTGCTCATCGCTCTGTGCCCCGCTTGCCACAGGAAGGAGATGTGTGGCGAGCTGCTGTGCATGCGCAAGACCGACCGGCCGCTCATCACAGATGACAACGACAGCACGCAGGACTACCCGCCGGGGACGATACAGGTAAGGGACGGGCAGGGGGAAAGAGGAGGGGGTGTACATTTGGCATAGCATGAAGGGGCACATAGGCTGTGCACTCAGCATGGGAGGGGGCAGTTTCTGTGCACAAAGGGGTGGTAAGCGGCACAACTGTTTGGCCACCATCTGCCACACTGGCAACATAAATTCTGGCTTGTGGACACCCCAATCCAATGGCTGGGGTGCACAGTTATTACATATTTACAATGTATTTATTATATATCCACCATGCCGCTTTGACCCACCTTGAGTCCGGCCCCTACCCCCCCCACCCAGGCCAAGCACCGGCGCATCCGGCGCTGGGAGGCGCTGTGGGCTGTGCAGCAGTGGTCGGTGCTGTGGCGCCAGCTGCAGCGCACCAAGGAGGTAAGGGCGCGTGCGTACACTGAGCGGATGGAACGCGCAGGCAGCGAGGAGGAGCGGCTGGCCATTGAGAAGTGCCTGGAGATGCTGGAGGAGCCGCTGGAGTCCATGGAGGTGGGTGGGAGGGGAGGTGATGGTGGGAGGGGGGGCATGGTAGTAGTGGTGGTGGTGGAGTCAGTGAGGTGGGTGGGGAGGGGTGGTGGTGGTGGGAGTGGGGTGGATGGGTGGTGGTTTTGGGTCCAGGAATTTTGCTGGCTATACCTCCTGCCCTGAAATGTTCCCTCTTGCTGAAAACCCACCATTCCCTCACAATCCCCCACCTGGCGCAGCCGCTGGATGACATTGAAGCTGAATTACACCTCGCATGGCCGTGAATCGCCACCAGAACCATACTCTGCAGTGTGCATCCAATGGTACATGAATCCCCCTTGCGCCATACAAGACAGCCCACCATTCATCTCCCACCCTGCCTTGCTCCCTGTTGTCCTGGAAAACCACCACAGCCCCACCACCACCACCCCACCACCAGCCCCTCACCAGGCCCCCCTATGCGCAGTTGCTGGATGACATCGATGCCAAGTTCCGGCTGGCCACTCAGCTGCCTCCAGACGATCAGCTGAGCCAGCTGTCATTGGACGACCCAGCCGCACCCCGCAAACCGCAGCGCAGCACCACATACACGGAAGGTCAGCAACAGGGGTCGGGAGGGGGGTAGTTTGTAGGGTTGAGCAGGGCAGTCATGTTGGCACTCTGTTTTGTGTTGTCTTCACAAACGTATACAACGTGTTTTTATTGCCAATAAGTGCAAGTGGTGGAGGCCGCGGTCATGGCACCCTAGCCCTTAACCCCTAAACCCCAGCCTACGCGTGCACACTGTCCTGGCTGTGCGCCCCACACCTCAAGCCCTAAACCCTTGCCTGTGGGGCCCACACCTCAAACCCTGAACCCTCGCCTGTGCGCCCCACACCCTAAGCCCCAAACCCTCGCCTGTGCGCCTCTCGCTTCAGGGCGCAAAGCTGGTCTGGGCGAGTGTGTTCTCTCAATGGGCATGACCGCGTTCCAGTTTGGGGAGAACCTTGACCTGCAGTTCCGCAAGAACGACGTGGTGGACATGAAGATGTCGCCGCAGGAGTATGCAGAGGGATACGCGATTCATGTGGGTGGCATGAGCAAGGGCTGGGGCAAGGGCAACGAGGAAAATAAAATATCAAACATGAATTATGTTTGAGCTGAAGGGAATACAAAGGGTTTAATGAAAACAAATCCGATCTCGGTGGGTGGCAGGAGTTGGCGAGGTGTGGGCGGGGGCAAGCACAAACAAGGAAAATAATATATGGTACAGTTAGAAAAAACTATCCTTTTATTTGTACAAAAGTGTACCTGTTGAGGCAGTATTTCAAAGCTTTGGTTGCCAGGGGGTGTTTATGATCATTATGAGATTTAAAGCAGGTGCACTTTATCTTTGTTGGTGCTCTGCTTCTCCACCCCCTGCCACCACCAAAATTCCGGAGTGACTCCCATTGCCTGACCCCACCTCTCATCCCGTCCTGCAGCGCGAGTTTGGGACTGCCGATAACGTGCTCAAGGCGGTGGTGGCCATGTGTGCGGCTGAGATCGCTGCCGAGCCCAACGTGCGGCGGGCGCTGCGGGACAGGTTCAGGGACAAGGCGGTCATCACCACAGGTAGGGAGGCTGGGATTGGCGTACGTCGGTGGCTAGGTTGCAATTCTTTCTCGTAGTTGTAATGTTGTATACTGGTGTGGACGATACACCACACGTACTTATGCCCCTTCCACCAGGTGTGACCTCGCCACCTCCCCAACATGCATGGCAACCACTCTAAACCCTAAATGTGTATGGCAATGCCACAAGGCACCCCCCCCCACACACACATGCTGGCCACCTACCACACACACAAGCACATTGTGACCCCACATCCCCTCTGGCCCCCCAGAGCCCACTCCTGCTGGCGAGTCTGCCCTCGACCCCTTCCACGTGTACGGCAGCGTGAAGCGGCTGGTGGGCAAGCCCTGCCGCCAGTTCCACAACAGCGACCAGTACCTGCAGGTGCACCTGGCCGAGAAGGAGAGGCTCATCACCTCGCGCATCGAGGTGAGGGGATAGGGGTGGGGGATAAAATGTTTGTGAGTATGTGGGTGTGTGGGTACCTGCAGCGGAGGAGGAGGGGCGGGAGGTGCTGCGCATGGGCATGGGCGGGGTGTATGTGGGGTGAGGTGGGTGGAATGATGTGGGGTGGGTGCAGGGTGACAATGATGCCGCTGGGTAGGTGCACCCGTTTGGATTTCTAGTATCACATCTCTGCATAATTGTATCTCCGTTGTCTTACTGTACCACACAGTGCAGCATGCGCAAGGCCAATACAAAGCCACTGCCATCTGTCACGCCCCTCCTTTCACTCTCGCACCCATTGTGGCCCCCACCTACCCAACACTGAAATTAATTAACAATACTAGAAAGAGTGTAAAAGATATTGGAGTTTTATTTAAATCTTTTAACCCACCCACCTACCTACCCCGCAGCTTGAGAAGCACGAGGAGGTGATGAGGGAGCTGGTCGACCTGTACGTCAGCGACGGCCAGTCGCCCTCAGCCGCCGCATGGAACCAGGTGCGCACGCAGGTGCTGCGGCAGGCAGTGGAGGGCGCGCTGCTGCCTGTGCTGGCACGCGAGCTGAGGCTGCAGCTGCTCCGCGAGGCGCAGCACAAGGTGGCGGTGGCTGCCAGCGAGGCGCTGTGGGACCACGCGCAGATGCGGCCGCTGGAGGTGGGTGGTGATGGCGGCGGTGGTGGTGGTGGTGGGTGGCGGTGGGGTGGGTGGGACGGCGCCGTGATGCGGCTGCTGGAAGATAGGGGTTGGTGATAGCAATACAAACAATTATTACCAGTTCCATCACAATCACCTGTGTTTTTCTGGGTTTGCAGGGTTTAGGGTTTAGGGTTTTACAGCACTTGGGTCTGACCACAGATGTGCCACACAGCTACACCCATCTGTTGCAACGCACCACCACTGGTGGCGCCGTGTGGATGTATTGATATAGATAGTAGAATATGAGTGCCCATGCCGTCATCCATGCGAGTGTCAACTCCATTAGCAACAGAAACCCCTTGCCGTCATAAATGCGAGTGACAACGCCAATAACACAAATCCTCGCGCCGCCCAGTTCCGGGTGGTTGACAGCGACGACAAGATCGAGTCCCTGCGCATCATGGCCTGCTGCTGGGGGCCAGGCACACCCGCAACGACCTTCGTCATGCTGGACCCTGCGGGGGGGCTCATCGACCTGCTGCACTGCGGTCAGCTGTCGGGCCAGATGAGGTCAAAGCGGTCTGGCGGGATGGATGCCATGGCCTATGATCTGTTCACGGACCCCAAGAAGGTGGGTGTGGAGTTGGCGGTGGTGGTGGTGGTGGTGGTGTGGGTTTTAGGGAGGCTGTCTTGTGCCAGTTGGTGGATCCTAACGTGATTTATGGGGCGCGGCGGGGTTGTTTTCCCCAGTGAAGGTGGTTGATGTGATGGTTTAGGGATTTAAGGTGTTTTACACTGAAAGAGGTTCGATTTGAGGGCGGCTCAGGTGACGGGGGTGCTACGGGGGTGCTCACCACACACGTCAACCTTGTATTCACAGGGCCTTAAACGCCGAACAGCCCTACTATGCATGCTGCACCTCGCCAAACCCTAAACCCTAGTCAGCTCTACCATGCTGCACTGCGCCAAGCCCTAAACCCTAAGCAGGCCTATCATGCTGCACCCCGCAAGTACCCACCCACCCCCACCCCCACCCACCCCGCAGTCCCGGGATGCTGAGCGCCTGAAGCAGTTCATCATGGAGCACCGCCCGCACTGCATAGTGGTGGGTGCAAGCGGGGTGGAGTGCAGGGGGCTCAAGGCGGATGTGGACGCGGTGCGGGACCACCTGCTGGACAGGCATGCGCGATTTCTCACGCGGCTGGAGACAGGTGGGATATGGGGGGCTTGGCAGGGGAGGAGGGTGGGGAGCGGACGCATTTGATACATGGTGGTGGTGTGTGTAGGATGCGTACTGAAGGGTTTTTGTATTGCCCCCTTGCCAACCTCGTCCCATTCTGCCCCCACGCATCAATGCCCCCCGCTGTCTTTACCCCACCACACACTCTTTCCCTCCTCAGGCAACCTGGACACGCGCTACGCCGATGAGGGTGTGGCCCAGGTGTGGGAGAACAGCGTGGCTGCCCAGGAGGAGCTGGGGGAGCAGCCGGGCATCGTGCGGCGGGCGGTGGCGCTGGGGCGCATCATGCTGGACCCACTGGGGGTGCTGGCGTCACTGTGTGGTGAGCAAGGCGGGTTGTGGTGGCAATCAGTGGTGTGGTGTGTGGGGGGCAGGGGTGTTTACAATCATACTGGACCCTTTGAGGGTGCTGGCGTCGCTGTGTGGTGAGCAGGGGGGAGTGGCAGTTGTTTGTTTGCTAGTTGTATGCATTCCTGCAGTACAGCATTGCCCTTGCACAGCTTGCACCGTATGGAGGACTAGCATGGAAGATACCTTGTTATAGTAGTATTGTATTACAGTGATATTGTAATGATTACAACACGCCTTCAAACATTTAAACCCAAGAGTAAGGTTTATTTTGCGCTTACCCTGCCCCCTTCTCCTCCTTCTCCCCCAGGCCCCAGCCGCGACGTGCTGTCCCTCAACCTGCACCCGCTGCAAAAGGCGGTGATGGAGGAGGAGCGCATGGCTTCGGCGCAGGAGACAATCATGACGGCGGTGGCACAGGTGGGGTGGTGGGTGGCGTGTGTGTGTGGGATGGGAGTGGTCATGAGCGCGGTCATGACAATAGTGGCGGCGGTGGTTTGCAGGGGTGGGTCGCAGTGTGCTTAATAATTTGATCTGGTGCACCTCCCCTTGCCCTACAAAATACCTAGCCATGCTTGCCATATGTGTGCAGTAATGACAGCAACATCATCAAAACCCTATGTAAACACAATAGCCCCGCGTCGCACCCAACCCCCATTTCTCACCACCCCCAGAGGCTGACATGGAACCCCCCACCCGCCCTCCACCTACCCGCAGGTCGGCGTGGACTTGCACCACGTCATCTCCCACCCCTGGGCGGCCCACACCCTCCAATTCGTCCCTGGGCTGGGCCCGCGCAAGGCCGCTGCTTTGGTGAAGGCGGTGCTGCACCACAGCGAGGGGGGGTACGTGGAGTCGAGGTCCGCGGTGTGGCGCGAGCTGGGCGTGATGGAGCGCGTGGTGTTCAAGAACTGCGCGCCATTCCTGCGCATCAGGGCGGCCAGCGGGAGAGGTGGGTGGTTGGGGGGTTGGGGGGGGGTTGTAAGCTGTTTGTGACCTGCGTTCTGGAGGCGTATCTGTGGACTGCAAGCGATGTCTTAGTCAATCTGAGTGGATGACCAAATGAGATTTGTTGACCACCAGGGAGGCGAGGGTTTAGGGTTTAGAGTGCTCTGTTGGCCACCAGGGGTGAACCCATATAATTATTGGTCTGCTACCCGTGCGAATCCTGCATCTCATTCGGTACCTGGAATGAATACCCCCGATTAAACCACCCCAATTAAACGCAAATTCCCAAATGAATCCCCAATTGACTTTCCTCGCCCCACCCCCCCCCCACCCCTACAGCCATGAGCAACGCCAGCCTTGACTACCTAGACGACAGCCGCATCCACCCCGAGAGCTACAAGGACGCGCTGCTCATCGCGCACTCGGCGCTGGAGCTGGGGCCGGAGGACGAGGACCAGCTGGCGGTGGAGAAGGCAATGGAGTCAAAGAAGGTGGGGGGCCGGTGGGGGTGGTGGCTGAAAGCAAGGGGTATATAAGGGTCACCCCTTGCTGACTGGGAGGCCATTGGTGGTCAGGAAGGTGGTGGCTGTGCAGGGGGCGAGGGGTGGGGGAGTGGTGGAGGAAGCAGGTGCAGTGGTGCTTGAATAGGTGGCGGTGGTGTTGGGAGTTCAGACTTTTGACCATGGCGGAGCCTGCTGCATGGCCGTTTAGCAAGGCGCAGGTGCAGAATCCCCATGCAAATCCCCATTTAGCAAGGTGCAGGTGCAGAATCCCCATGCAAATCCAGCACCCCTCGCATCCAACTGACGGCACGTTGTGGTTGAGCTTGAAACGACGCTCCCCCTCTGCTGTACGCTCCCCACGACGCACCGCTAATACCCCACCCCACCCCCATCCCCGCAGGAGGTGATTGAGCTTGACCTTGAGGCCTTCAACGTGCACCTTGTGGCCCAGGGCCGCGCGCACCGCCTTGCTTCGCTTGTGGACATGCAGATGGAGTTTGTGGAGCCGTTCGGGGAGCTGCGCAGCGAGACGCACGTGCTCAAGGTGGGTAGTATGTGCTGGTTTTGCGCTGTGGCTATGTGGCTGGGGCACCTGCTACATGGCTATGGGCATGTGGCTGGGCACCTGCCCCCACCGGGCAGATAAGCACTATGCCTAGGGTAGGGTCAAGGAAGGGCATTCAATTGGTGCATCTGTTTGCACCCGTCAAGCTGTGTGTGCCTGTGCCATGCCTGTCTTCAACACGCATTCCACTGTGCATGCCGTACAGAACTCTTGCAACCCCGTGCACTAACCACCACCCAACCCCCACCCCGCCCCCCCAGGACGAGGAGGTGTTTTGGCTGATGACGGGTGAGAGCGAGTCCACCCTGCGCCCCGGTCGCAAGGTTGAGGCGCGCGTGCAGTGGGTCATCTCCTCATCCATCCACGTCACGCTGCCAGACTGCCATGACGCGGAGGCGGTGGTTGAGGCGCGCCACGTCAGCTCCAAGGGACAGGAGGACCTGGACTGCAAGGAGCGGGCCAGGCCAGGGGACTCGCTGGTGGCCAGGTGTGTGTGTGGGGGGGGGGGT